>JANUWF010003386.1:0-72496 GCA_026120185.1 Voacanga thouarsii
CTATCTCCCTATTTTCACCTCGGGCAAAAATTACCATCTTGCCCATCTCACACAATACTCACCAACAAGACTTCAAGACAATAAAATCCGAATCCAAAACACATAAAAATCATATTAAAATATATTTAACCATGAAATAAAATATGATATGCATCCCAACCCTCTTACTCTAAGGTTGGTTTTGACCGAGGTTTCACAAATGCTCTCTCTCTTTACATTTAGGACACTTGCATCATGTTAACAAACTTAAACCTACGTAGCATCTTGGAAACCAACAAGTTAATCGAATCAAACTCCCTCGACTGGTGTAGAAATTTGAGAATCATTTTCAAGTCGGAAAACTTACTCTACGTACTAGATGCTTCTATTCCGCCACCACTAGCTCAAGATGCTCATGCTGATGAGCATGCTATTCACAAAAGGCACAAGGAGGATAGTGATATAGCATCGTGTATTATGCTGGCATCCATGGCTCCTAAGCTGCAAAAACTGCACGAGCATATGGATGCTCAATCGATTATACTACATCTTCGAGGGCTGTTTGATGCCCAAGCCAGAACTGAGAGATACAAGATCTTGAAGCAACTATTTCGTCGCAAAATGGCAGAGGGTTCTTCTGTGGCCACTCATGGGCTGAAGATGCTGGGCTTGATAGAGAAGCTTGGATCTCTTGGGTTTACGATGGACCATTGTGAAACCCCATCTAAAACCAACCCTAGAGTAAGGGGGTCGGGATGCATAGCATATTTTTTTTGCATGATTAAATATATTTTTGAATGATTTTATGCATTTTGGAATCATGATTCATAGTCTAGAAGGCTTAATTGTGCTTATTGAGTAGGAAGGGTAAAATGATAATTTTACTTGAAGTGGAAATAGGGAGATAGCTTCGGGATTGAATAGGAAGAATATTTAAGAGATAAAATAAGAGCAAGAGTTGTTGTAGTTTAGTGGTTAGAGCTTTGGAATTTATCTCTAAGGTCTTGAGTTCAAATCCCATCATTTATGTTTTGGCATGATTAAATTTTATTTTAGATAGGTGGATATTTTCATCCCTTGTTCGCCGTAAAAAGGAGTAGGAGTGTTGTCCTAGGGGAGATATGAAAGGAATGTCCTAATCCTACTCTTGTACCCTACAAAAACTCTTAAGGGATTCATACCCTTTTTTGCTCTCGAGCTTACCTTAATTCCTTATCAATTAAGTTGCTCAATTTATCCAAGCCATTTTTATTTCCAGAAAATTCCAGCAAGACTCTTTGATCTTGGAGTTTCGAAAATGTCTATACGAGGATAGCATATTGACTGAAAATGGGGAAGGGGTTATGGAAGGTTCCCAAGAGAATTAATCTCTATGGTTGAACCTTCAAACTCTATCCTATAAGTAATCATCTTTTTCATGTAGCAATCTGGAAAATTTTCCATCTTCTTGGTCAGTCCAGCTTTTGAAACTTCATCCATTTTTCCCACTTAAATGCTGCCAAAAAAATAGCCATCTTGATCAGCTTGAAGACTAAAAACATTGGCCACAAATTAGGCTGCACAAAAGCTGTGCAAACCAGGAAATTCCTGGGCAGTTTTCGTAGCTTGGTAGGCCAAGAACCAAGCTATTTTTTCCACCTTTCAAACCAGCAATTTAACCCTGTCTTTCCTCCATGAAGAAGGATGGAAACCAACCTTAAAGGACCCTCTAATACCCCTTCAAACCTTCTACAAGTCGGCTGGAACAAATCTGCACAAAAATTGCAGCAAACCTCTTAAATGAACAACTAGAAATTCCAGCCTTGTTCCCTTTTCAACCCTATTCGAAACTCACTCCAATTTTCTGTAAAACCAACCTTAGTCAGCCATGAACTGAACTCCATCACCTTCTCCATTGATCTACACAAATGAAGCTCCATAGCTACTCCTTAAATCACTCCACCAATCACTATAATCAAGCCTCCAATTAAAGTTCAAAATTCCAGCAAATTGCTCCATGAAAACTCCTTGGATTAAGCTTCAAACAACCAAAAAACCTTCCACCATTACACTCTAAATTTCAGCCATCCTATAACCCATTCAAACATCATTCATCTCAAAAAAATCCCAGCCAAACTAGTAGGCCATTGAAGCCCCCAAAGACCTCTATCAACCAAGCCATTCTTACCATATCTTCTTGTTGGGATTCGTGGACTCCTAAACGCGGAAAACATCCACGAATCCCTCCCGAGGACCCAAGTAAACGATTAAGAAGATCTAAGCTTTAAGAATTACCTCTGGTTGCTGTAATCGAAATCCTTCGATTCTGGTTGCGCTGTTGTACGTTCGACCCGAACAATCACCAGACGCTGCAGTATGCGAACGTCCTCTACGGATACACACCGCGAACTCACTCGATACCCGGGGAGTGCTAGCGCCTAGGGTTTGAGAGGTTTTTTTTCCTCTGGTAGAGAATGGCACGAATGTTCTCAACCGAAAAATTTTTGACTATCGAAAGACGGCTAGGGTTTTCTTAAAAAACCCTCGAACCTCTTAGAGTCCAACCCTAATCATATCTTATCATATTCTAATTTAAATTCAAATTAAATTAAAACTGATATGATAAGATTCTGCCATTATCTCGGTAATTTAACTAATTATTTTACCGAGTCAGATTCTTATAATCTGGATATCATCCAGATTCATCGAACTTGGTCACCGAGAAAAATAACCTAACAAGTTCAGCTTATTGTGTGACCCTATAGGTTCATTTAACACTGCGGCGATGCCTAAATCGTATTTAAATGGCCCACAAGTTATAAGCGGTTTCTAGCAAAACATTATAACTATCCGGGTTAAATGAAGATCGGTGATCTCTTTGAACCAAACCATAATTTTATATTTAGTCCCTTTGTCACACGATATCCAGATTAAGCATAAGGCACGGAGCATGTCATCCTTATTAAGCTTAATCAATTATTTCTTGATTTCATAGTAGACTTGTTCAAACAAATGATATCAATATCTTAGATTGATATATTTGAGCACGGCCATGCATTTTTTTAACAGTCTAACTTATCAAGGGCCCATGGATATCTCTCCCATAATTGAGAGGGACAAATTCCTTCACAATCAATCATATTCCTCTCCTTGATTTATTTTATATCCAACGAGTAGTCTAATTTATTATCTGGTTAAAGACAACTTTAGACAATGTCAAAATATAGAATTTATCAAGTAAGAAACTATGATGAATTTAGGTCGAAGGACTTTCAATATTATTATGGCTAGAAAGTACTTATGACATATTCCATGAAGTACTCTCACAGTGGGTCATGTCCAATGCAATGTTCTCTAACATTTATTTATGTCTTGACTCGATATCACAAATATCCATGGCCAGTAAAACATAGCCATCAAGTCACAAACATACTAATCTTAATTTATTATTATTCCAATAATAATAATCGATCGAGGACAGACTTTAGAATAGTCATTGTATTCATTGTAGGGTTTTACTATCAAGTCACGTACTTGATGACCAACAAAACAAAACTCACTATTCATGGAAAGGAAAGCCTCATATTATTATATAAAACATAATGACAATTGTATAAGTACAAATTGACTCTAGGGCATATCCCCAACACTTCTACCTTAATTCACTCCTTAAATTACTTCTTTTGAATTTCAAACAACCAGCTTTCCTTTTTTTCCCTAATCTGAAAATTCAATCACAAGGATTCTCCAATCCATTTAGCCAACTCCATCTAGCAAAATTTCGTCCAACTTTCCTCTATTCTTTCCATTTCTCTAAAGAACACCAAGAACACACACCACCATTCTCCAAGCCTAAGACCACTCTAAACACCTCCAATCTTCTCCAAAAACTCTAGATCACATCTACTCATCCTCTAGAATCCATTTCTATAATTTATAACATCAAACGCTAAAATCAAGAAACTACTTTCGAAAAAAAACAACTAGAATTTTCTTGAAGACTCAAGAACACTCTCAAGGTAATCATGAACGATTATGTTCATATTTCTTCCTCTTCGATCTTTAATGAAATATACCAATACTCTCTCTCTTTCTCTCTCTCTCTCTCTCTCTCTCTCTCTCTCTCTCTCTCTCTCTCTCTCTCTCTCTCGACCGAAATGGTTGTTTCAACCATGGCCATTTTCTCTTCTTCTTCTTGGTCAGATCAAGTCTTCCAAGCGTGTGGACTCTCTTGAGACTTCATCAAGGTAGTCATCATTCGAGTATGTCTCTTTAACCCTTTCCTTAATTTTAAAATCATATCTCTTAGATGTAATTAGAAAAGGATGGAATATGATTGGTGATTGAGTATGTGTTTATATGATGGAGTTGGGATTGAAGTATGAGGATGATTTGTCATGGTTGAGTGTTATGATATTTTAGGGTTGTTGCATGCTCTTCATGGTGTGAGTTAGTATGGATGATTAAGCATGATAGATATTATGTCATCTTTGGTGAATAAGGTTTTATGTTCTTGTATTCTTGTTGAGGCCATGAATATGAGTATGTATAGTGGAGTTTAGATCATGTGATGGTAGACATGGATCTATGCTTTTATTCATGAATTGAATGGTTTGTGGATTGGTGTTAAAGTCTATGTTCTTGATTATGGTTAGCAATAGGAGAATTATGATCATGACCTTGTTGTTCCTAAACTATTTATGTTAGCCACTTTTATTACATTAATAAAAATTAATGCTATATTTTCTTCTAATGATTTCAAAAACCCTAGGAAGATTTGGAATTGGATTGTTAATTGAAATAGTGGAATTTTAGCCAAATAAATTATATTTTCTATTAAAATTAAAATATAAAAAATATTATATATAATAATATTATTAAATAAAGCCTTTTATATAAATAATCATGATAGGTAAAATATTAATCTTATAAGTCATATATTCATAAATAATATTAAAATTTATTTATTATCTTTTAATCAAAATATATTAAAATTTACTTATTATTAATTTTATTTATCAATTATTTTCTAACTATTAATTATTAATTAAGAGAATAGTAAATTATTATTTTAATATTATCATTTAGGACTTAGGACCTTTTATCAAATAAACCCTAGTTTATTTATTAATAACAAAGATTCATACCTACAACTTATTAGTAACTATTTCACAAACCCTAGTTATTTTATTATCAAGCTAGACTTATTTTATAAAATCCTTTTATTATCTAGCTTTAAAGTTTGGGACATTAGGGTCATGATTGTAGTAAGTTGAACTAGGATTATTTATAGAAGCAAATTTGGCTTGAGTTTAATTATGGCTTGTGTTTACCCCAGGCGGGGTTAGGTCAGCTTTGGAAGATCTTTGAGTTAGCTCAAGCAAAGGATCAGGTAAGCTCTTGCATAAAACTTGTTTGTTATAATAGGTTACTATGGCAAGCCAAACGTGAAGTATGTGAACACTGATTTTGTAAAGGCAATTGAGGACTGTTTCCTTTCTTATTACAGTCAAACAAATTATTTGAAAATCTATAAGCAGTTTTACTCAAGCACTAAACTCTTTCTAAAACCAAATTTGTCACGAACTTTAGAAACCCTTAATTGCCATTTTCAAGTAAAGCTATATTTTATCAGTTTCTCCCAAGTGGAACAATTGACGTTGAGTACTCAATAAGGGTAAGCTAGTAGTACTAATTTTGAAGAGCAGGAGTAAGTCTTTTGGCAGGAGGCCACCTCCAGAAGATGAACTCAACTTGGAGAAGCGACAGTACTACTTAGTCATGCCGGTCCGAGCTAGCAAGTTTCAGTCATGTGGACTGTGTGTTACCGGAGTAGACAACTGGTTTTGTTTGGGTGTAGAGAATGAGGAGTATCTTACCCAGTAGGCCGTACACCTACCTTTTGTCAGTCTGCACAAAGTGTGGCATTCTGACCGTTATATGGACATGGGGCCAAACGTGTGGTACCCATGACCGCCTATTTGAGTGGTTGTATTTATTGTGCACTTGTATGGTTTGAAAAAAGGAAAACGCCACTCTTTATTTTAACTTTATTTATTGCTTGCCAACATTTTCTCTTATGAAATGCTTCAACTTGCATACATGAACTGTTTTACCTGAACACCCAAAGCACACACGGACTTACTTAGATGTTTATCTCATCACCCTTTTTACCATAATTTCAGGTCGATCCTGCTGTGGGGATGAGTAGCTAGTTGTTACCGGCTTTAGAGGATAATGCATTATTTATTTTATGTAATGCTTTGAGAGAAGAGAGTAAACAATTTATTTTGGATTTGTTCTTGAATTTTTGGGTTGTAATAAGTTTTAATTTCAAGTTATTATTTTATTTTTGTTGTGTGTCCTAGTTATAAAGACCCCTTGTCCTTTGGACGGGGCAACATCCTCGGTCCTGCTGGGCCTAGGTTGTGGGGTGTTAAAACAATGACTTAAGTGTTGACTTAATTTTATAATCTTTACCTAATAGTCTTTCACAATTTATGGTTAACTATCAAATTACCAAGATTGAGTCCACCATTCTTGAGTTCATTAATCTTCTCAAAACTGCAGAGTCCTCCATGAAGAGGGATTCCAGTGCAGTCTTAATAGTAGAATCTTCTTCTTCAAAGAAGAAAGTTCAAAAGAAGAAGAAGAAGGCTCCCATTAAGCCCACTGGTGGTGTGAAGAAGAAGGACGTAGCTACTAAGATCCCATACCATCATTGTGGCAAGATAGGCCATTGGAGACGCAACTGCAAGGCTTACTTGGAGACCATTAAGGGTAAGAAGCAGAAGGAGAAGCTTATAAGAACTTCTACTTCTACTCTAGGTATGTTTATGATTTAGCTAAATACTGCCTTTAAAAATGATATATGGGTATTAGATACTGGATATGTGTTGGGTATCTCAGGCTTGTATCGTATACGGCGCAGTAGAAAATAAAACGAGATACCCTCCCAGGACCCATCTATATGTGGAAAACAAGACATAAAGAGAGTAAAAGTAACAAATTTTACCTTTGGGTGATCGTTTGAAGAACAAAAAATTTCTTTTTCAAATTGAGGCGCGATCCAACAATTCTCGTGATCAACCTCCACGTGAGTTGAACATATAACCACTATAATCACGGTGTGTGATTATCTCTAATAGTAATTCACACAGAGGAATACTCAAGCACCAAACTTTCCTGTGCTAGCAGAAAAAGATGGCGGCTAGGGTTCTTTGATCAAGATCAAATTGAGACAGATAGAGAGAAGAGAGAATGTTCGTGGTTGTTGTTTTGTTTGTTGATCAGCTAGGGTTTTTCATGTGTTACATATTCTACATATTACACGAAATTTCCCTCCCAAAACTGAGAATTCTAATCCTATTAGAATTCCCTAATTGTAATTGGAAACATCAAGTGCTCACAATTACAACTTGGACCACAAATTATAACTAATATAATTTGTCCACAACAACTTCTCTTTCCCTCAATCAACCCCACTATGTTATCAAATAACATCTTGACTATATAATCCTCTATTGTGTGTGACCTATTAGGTTTCCTAGTCAATTGGTAGCGAACATAAATTAATCCAAACGTCTTTGAGATTAATAATCTATAATTAATTAGAATTAATCATATTAATTCTAATCAGAATTGGTTTATTAATTCATCAATTAATAAACTCATATTCCCAAATCATGAGCGATATCTAGCAACACATCATAACCACCCAAGAGTCCAGGAAGTCAAATGGCTTGACATGAACCCTTCAATAAAAAACTTCAGTGCAATTAACTCCCTTCACCACACAATATCTCATTCGGTTTGGAATACGGAATTAGTGTCAACTCCATCCAGAATTAATTTTGGCCCGAATACGATAGTACTTGTACCAGGAACCCACTACTCTAGATATGTATCAATTGGAACTATTTTCAATACACAATTGAATTGGCCAAGGACTTCTTGAGTAGTAATTCCTACAAGTGGCCGTGAAATATTCTCCCCTACTATTAGGAGTGGTGAATCCCTTATTGACCCTCTCAACTACTTTCGTTTACCTCACAATGTACCCAATATCCATCCCATAGGCAGCCCTCGATCGAGCTCTGGAGATTGGAATCAAAGTATAAAGCTCAGCAAATAAAGTACCTTGGAGATCTCAAGTCTAAGGATACTTGCACATTTGCTATATTAAGATTATCTCACTGGCACTAAATAGTTATCCATGTGATTATCTCAAAGCTACATTATCCAATGAACTTATTCCTTTAACAAGCATCCATGTGTTAACTTTGAGTATCTCAATACTCATGGTTATGATAACAACGTCTGATCAAATTAGGAAGTCTAACACATGCTAGTCTTGATGCATTAATGGTGTCCTGTCTCATTAATACTATGACTAGGGACTATTTGAGTACTAACACCATCCAGTGTAGTAGGACTCTCATTTCATGATCTCTATCATGATTTCCTTAACATAGTGTTGTACTAGGGACTTTATCAAACAGTTATATTACTTAAAGTAAATAAAAGAAACTGTGAGATAAATAATGCCTTTTATTAAAATAAAATGTGTCATATACAATGTACAAGTGATTACCTCTAGGGCACAACACTAAAAATGTGGATCTCAATTATACAATAACTTGCAGGCACTAAAAAGCAGTAGAAGGCTAGAGGGAGGCGACGTGGACCTATGTATTGCAAATGGGGCAAAAGTTGTTGCACTTGCTGTGGGGACATATGAGTTGAACCTGCCTTCGAGATTAATTCTTGAATTACAAAACTGTTACTATGTACCATTTTTAAAGAAAAATAATATCTTAGTTGCGTGTTTGGACCTAAATATATTTTATTTAATATTTAAGAATAAATATTGTTCTTTTTCATTGAATGATATTCATTATGGTTCAGCAACTATGGTTAATGGTTTATATGTTCTAGACTTGGATAATCCAATTCTCAATATAAATAATAAGTAACCTAGAGTAGATAACTCTAACACCTCTTACTTATGGCATTGTTGTTTAGGCCATGTAAACAAAAATCGTGTTTCTAAGTTACAAAAGCTTAGTGACTTAAGGTCATTTGATTATGAATCATATGTCGCATGCGAGTCTTGTTTACTAAGTAAAATGGCTAAAACTCCTTTTTCAAGAAAAGGAGAACGGGCCAATGAGTTATTAGAACTCATACATTCTGATGTATGTGGCCCAATGTCAATACAAGTAAGAGGAGGTTATAACTATTTCATAACATTTATCGATGATTTCTCACGATACGAGTATTTGTATTTAATGAAATACAAATCTGAGGCCTTTGAAAAGTTCAAAGACTTCAAGAATGAAATAGAGAAACAACTTGGCAAAAGTATTAAGACTCTAAGATCTAATCGAGGAGGAGAATACTTGAGCCAAGAGTTTTTGAGTTATCTTAGAGATAATGAGATATTATCTCAATAGACTCCACCACATACACCACAACATAATGGCGTATCTAAGAGAAGGAATTAAACCCTTCTAGACATGGTACGGACCATAATGGCCTCTGTAGATCTACCAAAATGGTTTTGGGGGTATGCACTAGTGACTTCTGTTTATATATTAAGCAGGGTTTCGACAAAATCGGTTGATTCTACCCTATTTGAGATATTCTTTGGTAAGAAACCAAAGTTATCTCATTTACAAGTATGGGGTTATCCTGCCTTTGTCAAAAGGCCACAGTTCGACAAATTTAATAGTTAGTCGGACAAGTGTTTGTTTGTGGGATATCCAAAAGAATCTTTTGGATATTACTTCTACCTACCCTCTGAAAACAAAGTGTTTGTTTCGAAGCATGTCATCTTCTTAGAGAAGGAACACACGCTCAAAGGGGACGGTAGGAGTAAAATTGAATTTAGTGAAGTTCAAGAAGATCGAACAAACAAGGATCAATCGTGCGATCTCACATCTATTGAGAGAATAGATGGACCTTCTTCTACACAAGAACCTTATAGGTCTAGGAGGATATGTGTGGGACCTGAGAGATATGGATTTCTCATCAGTGACCACAATGACGTATTGCTCATAGATGAAGATGAGCCTGCTACCTACAAGGATGTTCTGAACACTTCAGAATTTGGCAAATAGATTGAGACTATAAAGTCAGAGATGGATTCCATGTACGACAACCAAGTATGGACTTTGGTTGATCTACCCAAAGGGATTAAACCTATTAGGTGCAAGTGGGTTTTAAAGAAGAAAACGGACATGGATGATAACTTAGTTACCTATAAAGCACGACTAGTGGTGAAGGGTTATCGTCAACAACATGGTATTGACTATGATGAAACTTTCTCGCCAGTAGCCATGTTAAAATCCATCAGGATACTCCTAGCCATTGCAACTCATTTTGATTATGAAATTTTGCAAATTGATGTAAAAACAGCTTTCCTAAATGGAAATCTGATTGAGAAAGTGTATATGACACAACCTGAGGGTTTCACATATAGTGATGGCACAAAGGTGTGTAAACTGCAAAGGTCCATTTATAGACTTAAGCAAGCTTCTAAGAGTTGGAATATCCGTTTTGATGAAACAATCAAAGAGTTTGGTTTCATTCAAAACATGGATGAGCTTTGTGTATACAAGAAGGTTAGTGGGAGCGCAATCATTTTCTTATTGCTTTATGTAGATGACATATTACTAATAGGAAACGATATACCTGTCTTGCAAATGGTTGAAATTTAGTTGTCCAAACAATTCTCCATGAAAGACCTTGGAGAAGCAACTTATATTCTTGGAATAAGGATCTATAGAGATAGATCTAAAAGGTTGCTAGGTCTTTCACAGTCTATATACATAGATAAAGTGTTAAAGAGGTTTAGCATGGATCAATCCAACAAGGGATTCTTACCCATGTCATATGGTGTAAGCCTTTCAAAGTCGATGTCTCCCAAGACATAAGTTGAAAGGGATCATATGAGTAAGATTCCATATGCTTCAGCAGTTGGATCTATCATGTACGCTATGATATGTACTAGACCCGATGTATCTTGTGCTCTTAGTTTGACGAGCAGATACCAATCTAACTCTGGTGAGGGTCATTGGGCGGCTGTAAAGAATATCCTTAAGTACTTACGAAGGACTAAGGATGTGTTCATAGTATATGGAGAAGGTGATTTGAAAATAAATGGGTATACTGATGCCAGTTTTCAATCTGATAAAGATAATAGCAAATCACATTCCAGCTATGTGTTTATGTTGTGCGAAGGGGCAATAAGTTTGAAAAGTTCCAAACAAGAGACTATTGTCGACTCTACGACATAAGCTGAGTACTTAGCCGCTTCTGATACAGCTAAAGATAGAGGGAGTTCCCATGGATGAGAACATAGCTGACCCGGTTACAAAAGTACTATCCCAAAAGAAACATAATTGTCACGTTAAGTCATTTAGTATTAGATACATGAATGATTGGCTCTAGTGCAAGTAGGAGTTTGTTAGTGTTGTGCCCTAGAGGCAAACACTTGTACGTTGTATATGACACATTTTAATTCATAAAATGTATTATTTATCTTACAGTTTCTTTTTACTTTTGAGTAATATAACTGTTAGATAAAGTCCCTAGTACAACACTGTGTTAAGGAAATCATGATATGAGATTCCTACTACACTGTATAGTGTTAGTACTTAAATAGTCCCTAATTATTGTATTAATGAGACATGATATCATTAATGCGTTAAGACTAGCATATGTTAAGACTTCCTAATTTGATCAGGCGGTGGTTCTCATATCCATGAGTATTGAGATACTCAAAGTTAACACGTGGCTGCTTGTTAGTGGAACAAGTTCATTGGATGACCTAGCTGTGAGATAATCACATGGATAACTATTTAGTACCAGTGATATAATCTCAACATAACAAACGTGTAAGTATCCTTAGACTTGAGATCTCCAAGGTACTTTGTTTGCTAAGCCTTGTGCTTTGATTCCAATCTTCGGAGCTAGATTGAGGGCCGCCTATGAGATGTTTATTTGGTACATTGTGAGGTAAACGAAAGTAGTTGAGAGGGTCAATAAAGGGTTCACCACTCGTAATAGTAGGGGCGAATATCTCACGGCCACTTGTAGGAATTACTACTCGAGAAGTCCTTGGCCAAGGCATATGTGTATTGGAAACAATTCCAATTAATGCACATCTAGAGTAATGGGTTCCTGGTACAAGTATAATTATATTCGGGCCAGAATTAATATATATTCTGGAGGGAGTTGGCACTAATTCCGTACTCCAAACTGAATGAGATATTGTATGGTGAAAGGAGTTAATTGCACTGTAGTTTGTGATTGATGGGTTCATGTCAAGCCACTTAACTTCTTGGACTCTTAGGTGGTCATGATGTGTTATTAGATACCGCTTATGATCTGAGAATATAGGTTTATTAATTGATAAATTAATAAACCAATTCTGATTAGAATTAATAGGATTATTTTAATTAATTATGGATTATTAATCTCAAAGACATTTGGATTAATTCATGTTTGCTACCAATTGATCGGGAAACCTAATAGGTCACACATAAAAGAGGAATATATATATATACTCAGGATGTTATTTGATAACATAGTGGGGTTTATTGTGAGAAAGAGAAGTTGATGTGGCCAAATTATAATTGGTTATAATTTATAGGCCAATTTGTAAGTTTGAGAATTTGATGGGTTCCAATTGCAATTAGAGAATTACAATTGTTTGTTTGGAATTCTCAGAAGTGGTTGTTTTTGTTGTGCTTTTCGGGTGACTTCAAGGGTCACATGACATGACTCTAAAAACATAAAACCAAGGGTCACAAAAAGCCTTATATATACATGATGTTCTCTTCTCTCTCTCTCGTGGGTGTATGAGTCTCTCCAAGACAACACCAATACTCTTCTACTTCTTCTTCTTCATTCTCTGGTTTTGCTAAAAAAGAAGAACAAGGAAGAAAATCCCAGCCACCATTGTTGTTTTCTACTAGCACAGAAAATCTTGGTGCTTGAGTGTATCCTCTGTATGGATTACTGTTAGAGATAATCACACAGTGTGATTATAGTGGTTGGACATACACCTCTCATGGTGATTCTTCAAGAGGATTGCTGGATCGTGCCACAATTATCATACTTGAAGAAGGAAAGTTTTGTTTTCCACACAAACAAAGAAAGGTAAAAACTGTTATCTTTGTTTCTTTGTTTTCCATGTATACGTCTTATTTTCCACACATATGCGGATCCTGAGATGGTATCTCGTTCTTATTCTTTTGTTGCACCGTATATGATACGCGAGAGATATCCAACAGGCACAAAGGTGTGTAAGAGATCTGTTACTGAAAGTTATCATATAACGATCATGATAATATACGGCCCACGACTGTTGGGTATCATCTTAGAAAGATAGGAAATACCTATTTTTATCTCGACTGAACTTGTTTATCATGGTACATTAGATAACCCTCTCCTAGTTATATCAGCGGGGGTTGGTTTCTACGTACTTTTCCAACAGTGGTATCATATACATAGTCAAGTGCACAACATGACTATTATGATACCCAACAGTATGATCATACCACTGTTGATGTACTTTTGCAGAGGCAACAGTGGTATACCTCTGCTACGTAGAAACAAATAGAGCGCAGCCAATTGGGTGGATGGTCCCGTTGGCCATATCACTTGTATGTTGTCATGTCTCTATCTTTGGTAATATGTCATGTTTCTATCTATTGAGTGTAATGTGTCATTTTAATCACTAACAAGTGGTATAGTCTTGCAGTCTTGGTTAATAATTGGCAAAAGTCATGTTTGGACAACAAGACTGTTAGAGATATCCCATGCTAGAAATTATGCCACATTTGATGAATAGGATTTATATGCATGTTGGATTTTTGAAGCCATAATCATATTTATACTAGTAGGGGTTAGATAATGTCTTGATACATTGATATCTATGCTTGTATGCATGATTTGGATGATTTGATGAGTTGAAGGGTTGTATATGTTCATGATTGTGAATAACTATGGAAATATGATCATGATCTAGTTGTCCCTAAGCAAATTTTTATTTCATGAATAAAATATTTAATAATATAATTTTGCTAGTGATTTCGAAAAACCCTAGGAATGGTGGATTTGGAATATTATATTTATATAAAGGATAATTTAGTCAAATAAATAATAGTTTTAATAGAAAAATAAAATATATAGATATTTTATAAAATAATGAAATCAACTAAAGCCTTTTATGGAAATAATCATAATTAGTAAAATACTTATTATTATAAATTTAATTATTATATTTTAATCAAAGCCTATTAAAACTTATTTATTATTTTTCAAGCAAGACTCATTAAAATTCATTTTCAACTAACTTTGGTTATCAGTTATTTTCTAACAACTAAATTATTAATAACTTATTATTTTCCCTAATAATCACTTAGGGCTCTTGATCAAATAAACTCTAAATTTTTCTTAGCAAGATTTAAACTTTCAACATCCTAGAATTTATTTCCCAAACCATTAGTTATTTTAAATATCAGATTAGGCTCAACTTATAAACCTATTTATTTATTGTTTGGCCTTAAAGCTTGGGACATTAGAATCATGGTAGTAGCAAGTTGAGTTGATTTAAAATTGAGGAAGTGGATTGTGGCTTGAAATTGATTGTGATTTGTATTTGCCATGTGGGGTTAGGTCAGTTATTGGGGACCTCTTTATTGTGAGCAAGAATCAGGTAAGCTCCTGCATAAAAACCTGATTGTTGAAAAATGTTTAATTATGGCAAGCCAAATGTAGAGTGCATGGACACTCATTTTTGTAAAGGCAATTGAGGGTTGTCTCCTGTTTTATTTCCGTCAGATGAGTTATTTGAAATTTAATAAACAGATTTACTCAAACTCAGAACTCTTTCTGAAACTGTTTTTAACAAAGATTTTGGAAACCCTTAATTGCCATGTTCAAGTGGAACTGTGTTTGTTCATTTTTCTCAAGTGGGATATGTTACGTTGAGTACTCAATAAGGGTTGACTACTAGGGCTAGTCTTTGAGGGGTTAGGGTAAGTCTCTCAGTAGGTGGCCACCTCTGAGGGGTGAGTCCTTCCCGGATAGGACGTCAGTCCAGTGGGTCGTGCCGATCCGAGCTAGCAGTGTTCTTTTCAGTCAAGTGACTGTATTTTGCCGGAATGGACACCCGGTTGTTGTTTGGGTATAGAGAAGGAGGAGTATCTTGCCCAGTAGGCCGATCACCTACTTTTGTCAGTCTGTACAAAGTGTGACATTCTGACCGGCGGTATGCATAAAGTGTGGCATGCTGACCATTCGGTTATGGGGCCCAACTGTGGTAACCCGTAATCCTTTCTTTTGAGTGGTTGATTTTCTAAATTATGTATAGCTGGAAAAGCCAAAACACCAATCTTTCTTTTGACGGATGTTTATTGCTTGCCGGTGATCTCTTATAAAGAATTTTATACTTTGCATTCACGAACTGTTTTCACCAGTCACTTAAACACACACGGACTTACTGAGATTTCTGTCTCACCACCATTTTTATCATGATTTCAGGTCGGTCCTGCTGTGGGGGTGAGTAGCTTGATATTGCCTGCTTTGGAAGATTTTCTGATAATTTATTTTGTGTAATGTTTCGGGGAAGATGAGGGTGGATGAATGTTATTATGGATTTGTTTTGGGTATTCTTGAATTTATTCATGGATTTATTGGATTTTTTTTTAGATGTAATAGATTTAAAGTTCAAGTATTATTTTTATTCCGCAATTTTTATTTGTGCGACCTAGTTATAAAGACCCTTGTCCTTTGGACGGGGCGACATCCCCGGCCCTGGCGGGCCTAGGTAGTGGGGTGTTACAGGAACTCTCTCTATTTTTAGTTGCTTCAGAAACGGCTATGTACTTAGCTTATGTCGTAGAGTCGACAATAGTCACTTGTTTGGAACTCTTCCAACTTATTGCTTCTCCATACAACGTAAACACGTAGCCAGATTGTGATTTGAAATTATCTTTGTCAAATTGAAAAATGGCATCAGTATACCAATTTATTTTCAAATCACCTTCTCCATATACTATGAACACATCCTTAATCCTTCGTAAGTACTTAAGGATATTCTTTACAGCCGCCCAATGACCCTTAGTAGGGTAAGATTGGTATCTGCTCGATAAATTGAGAGCACAAGATACATTGGGCCTAATACATATCATAGTGTACATGATAGATCCAACTACCGAAGTATATGGAATCTTACTCATGTGATCCCTTTCAACTTGTGTCTTGGGAGACATCGACTTTGAAAGGCTTACACCATATGACATAGGTAAGAATCCCCCTTTGGATTGATCTATACTAAACATCTTTAACACTTTATCTATGTATGTAAACTGTGAAAGACCTAGCAACCTTATAGATCTATCTCTATAGATCCTTATTCTAAGAATATAGGTTGCTTCTCCAAAGTCTTTCATGGAGAATTGTTTGGACAACTAAATTTCCACCGTTTTCAAGATAGGTATATCATTTCGTATTAGCAATATGTCATCTACATAAAGCAATAAAAAAACGATTATGCTCCCACTAATCTTCTTGTATACACAAGGATCATCCATGTTTTTAATGAAACCAAACTCTTTGATTATTTCATCAAAATGGATGTTCCAACTCCTAGAAGCATGCTTAAGTCCATAAATAGACCTTTGAAGCTTAAACACTTTTGTGCCATCACTGGATGTGAAACCCTCAGGTTATGTCATATACACTTTCTTAGTCAGATTTCCATTTAGGAAATCCGTTTTCACGTCAATTTGACAAATCTTATAATTGTAATGAGCAGTAATGGTTAGGAGTATCCTGATGGATTTTAACATGGTTACTGGCAATAAAATTTCGTCATAGTCAATACCTTGTTGTTGACGATAATCCTTCGCCACTAGTCGTGCTTTGTAGGTAACTAAGTTACCATCCATGTCCAATTTCTTCTTGAAAACCCACTTGTACCCAATAGGTTTAATTCCTTTGAGTGGATCAACCAAAATCCGTACTTAGTTCTCGTACATGGAATCCATCTCTGATTTTATGGCTTCAAGCCATTTGCCTGATTCTGAACTATTCAGAACATCCTTGTTAGTAGTAAGCTCATCTTCATCTATGAGTAATATATCATTGTGGTCACTGATGAGAAATCCATATCTCTCAGGTGCCAAACATATCCTACTAGATCTACAAGGTTCTTGTATAGTAGAAGGTCCATCTATTCTTTCAATACATGAAGGATCAGATAGTTAATCCTTATTTGTTTGATCTTCTTGAACTTCACTAAGTTTAATTTTACTCCCACTGTCCCCTTTGAGCATGTGCTCCTTTTTTAAGAAGACGACATGCTTGAAACAAACACTGTGTTTTTAGAGGGTAGGTAGAAGTAATATCGAAAAGATTCTTTTGGATATCCCATAAACAAACACTTATTAGACTTATTATCAAGTTTGTCCGACGATAGCCTTTTGGCAAAGGCAAGACAACTCCATACTCGCAAGTGAGATAACTTTGGTTTCTTACCAAAGAACATCTCAAATGGGGTAGAATCAACCAATTTTGTCCAAACCCTGTTTAATATATAAACAAAAGTCTCTAGTGCATACCCCCAAAACTAGTTTGCAAGGTCTACAGAGGCCATCATGGTCCATACCATATCTAGAAGGGTTCGATTCCTTCTCTTAGATACACCACTATGCTGAGGTGTATGTGGTGGAGTCTATTGAGATAATATCCCATTATCTCTAAGATAACTCAGAAACTCTTGGCTCAAGTATTCTCCTCCTCGATCAGATCTTAGAGTCTTAATACTTTTGCCAAGTTGTTTCTCTATTTCATTCTTGAAGACTTTAAGCTTATCAAAGACCTTAGAATTGTATTTCATTATATACAAATACCCGTATCGTGATAAATCATCGATAAAGGTTATGAAATAGTTATAACCTCCTCTTGCTTGTATTAATATTGGGCCACATATATCAGAATGTATGAGTTATAATAACTTCTTGGCCCGTTCTCCTTTTCCTGAAAAATGAGTTTTAGCCATTTTACCTAGTAAACAAGACTCGCATATGACATATGATTCATAATCAAATGACCCTAAGTCACCAAGCTTGTGTAACTTAGAAATACGATTTTCGTTTACATGGCCTAAACGACAATGCCATAAGTAAGAGGTGTTAGAGTTATCTATTTTAGGTTTCTTATTGTTTATATTGAGAATTGGATTATCCAAGTCAAGAACATATAAACCATTAACCATAGTTACTGAACCATAATGAATATCATTCAATGAAAAAGAACAACATTTATTCTTAAATCTCAAATGAAATCCATTTAAGTCTAAAGACACAACTGAGATAATATTTTTCATTAAAACTGGTACATAGTAACAGTTTTGTAATTCTAGAAACAGGGCCGGGGATGTCGCCCCGTCCAAAGGACAAGGGGACTTTATAACTAGGTCACGCAAATGAAAATAAACAATACTTTAAAATTTAAACTTATTATAACCCAAAAACTCAAGAACAAATCCAAAATAAATTGTTCACTAACATCTCTTAAAGCAACATATAAAATAAATGGCATAGATTCTTCAAGTAGGCAACAATCTAGCTACTCATCCGCACAGTAGGATCGACCTGAAAACATGGCATAAATGGCGATGAGATAAAAATCTTAGTAAGCCCGTATGTGCTTTGAGTGTTTTATGTAAAATAGTTCATGTATTCAAGTTGTAAAAGTTGCATAAGAGAAGGTGCTGGCAAGTATTAAATAATTTTAAAAATAAAGAGTGGCGTTTTGCTTTTTCAACCATACATGTGCACAATAAAAACAACCACTCAAATGGGCAGCCATGGGTTACCACACGTTGGACCCCCTGACCACATAACGGTCAGAATGCCACACTTTGTGTAGACTGATAAAAGGTAGGTGTACAACCTACCGGGTAAGATACTCCTCCTTCTCTACATCCAAACATACCGGTTGTCCACTTCGAAAACACATAGTTCACAAGACTAAAACTTGTTAGCTCGCACTGGCATGAATAAGTTGTACTATCACTTCTCCAACTTGAGTTCATCTTCTGGAGGTGGCCTTCTGCTAGAAGACTCGCTTTTGCTCTTTAAAAGTAGTACTACTAGCCTACCCTTATTGAATACTCAACGTTAATTTTCCCACTCGGGAGAAAACTGATAAAATATTGCTTTATTTGGAATAGTAATTAAGGGTTTTTAAAGTTACTGTCAAAGTTAGTTTTAGAAAGAGTTTAGTGTTTGAGCAAAACTGCTTGTTGATTTTCAAATGATTTGTTTGACTAAAACAAGAAAGGAAACATTCCTTAATTGCCTTTACAAAATGAGTGTCCCTACACTTCACGTTTAGCTTGCCATAGTAACCATTTGTTATCAAATAAGTTTTAAGTAGAAGCTTACCTGATCCTTTGCTTGCAAATTCACAAGTCTTCCAAAGCTGACCTAACCCCACCTGGGGTAAACACTAGGCATATAGTTATACTCAAGCTATATTTGCTTCCATAAATAATCTTAGTTCAACTTATTACAATCATGACCCTGATGTCCTAAGCTTTAAGGCTAGACGATAAAGGTTTTTATAAAATAAGTCTAGCTTGATAAATGAAAATAACTAGGGGTTGTAAAATAATTACTAATAAGTTATGGGTTCAAATACAAATCTTTAGTGTTGTTATAAATAAATTAGGGTTTAATTGATGAAGAATCCTAAGTCCTAGATTATAATATTAAAATAAATAATAACTTATTACTAATCTATTAATTAATAATTAATAGTTAGAAAATAATTAATAAATAAAATTAATAATAAATAAATTTTATTAAATTTTAATCGACGGATAATAAATAAATTTCAATAGTATTTATGAATATATAGCCTACAAGAGTAATATTTTACCTACTATTATATATATATATATATAATTTGATTTATTTATTTATTTATTTATATATCCTTTAATAAAAGGTATCATTTATTTGGCTAAAATATTACTATCCCATTTAATATTCCAAATCCAACTTCCTAGGGTTTTCGAAATTTTTGGAGGAAATCATAATATTAATTTTAATTAACGTAATAAAATTGGTTAATTAAAATGGCTTAGGATCAACAAGGTCATGATCATTATTTTCCTATTGCTAACAAGAATCATGAACATAAAATCCAACATCAATCAACAAACTATTCTATTCATGAATAAAGGCTTAAATGCAAACCTACTATCACATGGTCAAATCTCTACTAAGCATAATCATATTCATGGCTTCAATGAAAACAAGAGCATAATACCCTATTCACCAAAGGTGACATAATATCTAGCATGCTTAACCATCCATACTCACTCACGACATGAAGAGCATGCATCGATCTACAAGAAATATCATAAAACTTAACCATGGCAAAACATCCTTATGCTCCAATCTCAACTCCTTCATACAAACGCATACTCAAACCCTAATCATATTCCATCCTTTTTTAACTACATCTAAGAGACATGATTTTAGAATTAAAGAGAAGGTTAAAGAGAAATACTTGGTTGATGACTATCTCGATGAAGATTCAAGGAGATCCACACGCTTGGAAGGCTTGAATCGTCCAAGAAGGAAGAAGAAAAATAGCCATGGTTGTAGCAACCATTTCAGCCGAGAGAGAGAGAGAGAGAGAGAGCGAGAGAGAGAGCGAAAGTATTAGTATATTATGTTAAAGATTGAAGGGAAAGAAGATGAACAAAACTGTTCTTGATTACCTTGATAGTGTTCTTGTGACTTCGAGAAAATTCTGATTTTTTATCCGTTAGCAGATTTTTGTTTTCAATATTTGATGTTATAAAATCCAGAAATGGACTCCAGGGAGTGAGTAGGCGTAATCTGGTGTTAATGGAAGGATATGAAACCCCAGCCAAAACCAACCTTAGAGTAAGGGGGTTGGGATGCATATCATATTTTATTGCATGTTTAAATATATTTTTATATGATTTTATGTGCATTGAATTTATGTTTTATAGTCTAGAGAGCTTGATTATGATTATTGAGTGGGAAGGGCAAAATAGTAATTTTTACCTAAGGTGGAAAAAGGGAGATAGCTTGAGGATTGAATAGGAAAATATTTTTAGAGAGAAAATAAGAACAAGAGTTGTTGTGGTGTAGTGGTTAGAGCTTTGGAATTAATTCTTGAGGTCTTGGGTTCGAATTCCATCATAGAAGCTTTAGCTAGATTAAATTTTATTTTTGCTTAGTGGAGGAAATTTCGGTCTTATGAGCTTAGAGTAAGGTAGGGATGATGGTCCTAAGAGAGACATGTTAGGAGTATTCTCATTCCACTCCTTTACTCTACTCGAATTTCTCAAAGGGAATTCATTTTCCCTTGATCCTTAATTTTCCTCAATTTTCAACTCCTTAGTTTGATCAAGATGTTCTATCCATTTTCTTTCCATAAATTTCAGTAAAATGTTGTGATCTTGTGAGATCAAAATGTCCTAGTAAAAGGCTTCTCATAGTCTGAAAAATGTGGAAGAATGGTAGGAAATTCCAAGGGGAAAAATCCCTCTAGTAAGCTTGCTGAAATTTCACTCTAGACTAGTTCATCTTACTTCTTAGAATGAACTGAAATTTTTCAGCTTGTTGTACCTTCAAATTGTCGAGCTTCTTAGCTGACTTTCCCTCCCAAATGCTGCCAGAAAAATGGCCTTAAGATCAGTTTGAAACATGAATTATTTCTGCCATTTTCGGACTGCACAAAGGCTGTGCAAAACCAGTAAAAATTATGGGCAAAATCGCAGCTTTGGAGGTCCAAAACCAAGCTGTTTTCTTCCAGATTTTGTGCAGCACCTTAGCCATGTTTTTCCTCCATGAAGAAGGCTGGAAACCAGCCTTGAATACCCCCGAAATTCCCCTTCAAACTCTCTGCAAGTTGGCTGGAAATGGCAGCCGAAAATCTGCCCAGAAAATTGCTGTTTAGCAAAAAACTGTGCAGGAAAATTTTCCGGCTTTGGTTCCTATTTCTCTTCTAGCCGAAACACCAACCTTTTTCTGCAAAAACCTTCCCTAAACCTCCATTAACTGAACTCCGTTGTCCTCCCTAAGTTCTGCACCAAAATTCAGCCATGGATGCCTAAAAGATTTCCAAAAAAATTCTGCAATCATTCCTTGATTTGGATACCAAAATTCCAGCTACCATGATTTAACAACTTTCTATAAAATATAACTCAAACAACCAGACCTTCTCTCCACCATTATACTCCATAATTTCGGCCACCCTAAGCCTCCTTCAACTAGCTTTCATTCAACCAAAACACTGCCCAGAAATTCGTCCATGGCAGATCTCCAAAAGCTCTCCAATAATCACAGATATTCTTGTGATATCTAGTTTCCAAATTTGCTTCCCAAAAATATTCTTTTAAGGATTTTAACAACTAGCCTTTCCTTTTTCCTTCCAAACCATAAAAACCATCTTCCTAAACCCTACAAATAGTTTGACAGCCCTAATCTCTTCAGAATTTCGGCAGCCTCCATCCAAGAACTCTCTATTCTCTTCAACCTTCAAGAACACATAGTACACCAAGAACACTTACTCATTCCTTTCACCTAATACCTCTCCAAATCACTTCAAACTACCTCTAAAAATTCCAAATTTCATCTATTCATTGCTGTGAGTCCATCCGTACTATTTTTAACATCAAACTCCAAAATCCAACTTGCACTTTTGGATAAAAAAAAAAAAACCCAGAAATTTTGTGAAGGCTTAAGAACACCTTCAAGGTAGGATTATTCAATCAACTTCATCTTCGCTAATCTTCAATCTCTAATGAATATATATGTGTTTAAGCATACTAATGAGCCTTCTTCTTCTTCTTCTTCTTCTTCTTCTTCTTCTTCTTCTTCTTCTTCTTCTTCTTCTTCTTCTTCTTCTTCTTCTTCTCTCTCTCTCTCTCTCTCTCTCTCTCTCTCTCTCTCTCTCTCTCTCATGGCCGAAAATTCCCCTCTCTTGGCCGGATGACTTTTTCTCCCATGAACATGCTTCCGCCATCTCCCATGGACAAAGTTAGACATCTAGGAGTTGAGATCTACTCTAAACTCCTTCAAGGCATTCATCAACCAAGTAAGTACCTTCAATCTTCCTTTTAAAACTCTAGATTCATGTCTCTAGGATGATGATGATTGTAGGTGGATGGCGATAGGATTTAAGTATATATATATATATATATATATATATATATTGTTGAGATTGAAGCATGAATATATGTATGATTGTGAAGGAGATGGAATTTATGCATGGAAGGATTATCTTGGATGATTTGAGGTTGATACATGTCATAGGTAGTATTTGTGATGAAGTATGCTAGAGATTATGTCACCTTTGGTGAATAGGATTTATATTCATGTTGGATTATTGAAGCCATGATCATATTTATGCTAGTAAGGGTTAGATCATATTTTGATAAATTGAGATCTATGCTTGTATGCATGATTTGGATTATTTGATGAATTGAAGGGTTGTTTATGTTCATGATTGTGGTTGGCTATAGGAATATGATCATGATCTAGTTGTCCCTAAGCTAAATTTTATTTCATTAATAAAATATTTAATAATATGATTTTTCTAGTAAAATTTTGAAAACCATGGGAAAATGTGGATTTGGTCTTTTATATAAAATAGTGATATTTTAGTTAAATAAATAATAGTTTTGCTAGAAAAATAAAAAAATATATTTATATTATTTAAAATAATAAAATCAATTAAAGACTTGTATGGAAATAATTATAATTAATAAAATATTTATTACTAAAAATTTAATTATTATCTTTTAATCAAAACCCATTAAGGATTTGCATATTATTTTTCAAGCAAGACTCATTAAATTTATTTTCAACAAATTTTAGCTATCAATTATTTTCTAACAACTAAATTATTAATAAATCATTATTTTACCTAATACCACCTTGGACCCTTTTTCAAATAAACCATAATTTATTTTTAGCAAGATTTAAACCTTCAACTTTTTGTACGTATTTCCCAAACTCTAGTTATTTTAATATCAAATTAGATTTATTTTATAAACCCTTTTATTTATTATCGAGCCTTAAAGCTCGAGACACTAGGGACATGATTGTAGTAAGTTGAGTTAGTTTTATTTGTGAAAGTGAATCATTGGCTTGAGTTTGATTGTGGTTTGTATTTACCCTATGCGGGGTTAGGTCAGCTGTTGGAGACCTTTGTTGTGGACAAGGATCAGGTAAGCTCCTGCATAAAACCTGTTTGATGAAAAATAATTTTTTTTTTATGGCAAGCCAAATGTAGAGTGCATGGTCGCTCATTTCTGTAAAGGCAATTGAGGAATATTTCCATTCTCATTTCAGAAAAATAAATTATTTGCAAATCAAGGGGCAGTTTTACTCAAAACCTAAAACTCTTTCTAAAACCAATTTTGCCCCAAACTTTGGAAAACCTTAATTGCCATTTTCAAGTGGAACTATGTTTTGTTCATTTTTCCCAAATGGGATACGTTACGTTGAGTACTCAATGGGGGTAGACTGGTAGTACTAGTTTTGAAGAGCAAGAGTGAATCTTCTGGCAGGAGGCCTCCTCCAGAAGATGAACTCAACTTAGAGAAACGTTAGTACTACTTAGTCATGCCGGTCCAAGCTAGCAGTTTTTATTTCAGTCAAATGACTGTGTTTTGCCGGAATGGACACCCGGTTGTTGTTTGGGTATAGAGAAGGAGGAGTATCTTGCCCGGTAGGCCGATCACCTACCTTTAGTCAGTCTGCACAAAGTGTCGGCATACTGACCATCCAGTTATGGGGCCCAACGTGTGGTAACCCATAATCCTTTCTTTCGAGTGGTTGATCTAATAAATTATGTATGCCTGGAAAAGCCAAAATGCCACTCTTGCTTTTAACTAATGTTTATTGCTTGCCAATATTTCTCTTATAAAGTTTTTATACTCTACATCCACGAACTATTTCCACTGAACACCCGAAGCACACACGGACTTACTGAGATTTCTGTCTCATCACCTTTTTATCATGATTTCAGGTGGATCCTGCTGTGGGGTCGAGTAGCTAGTAATATCTGCCTTGGAAGAGAATGTATCTTTTGATTTTATGTATTGCTTTGGGGAGACGAGAGTGGATAATTTTATTTATGAATTTGTTTCCTTTTGGGAATTCGTGGATTTATTCTTGGGTTGTAATAAATATTAAGTTGAAGTATTATTTTTATTATTTTTATTCCGCTATTTTATTTGTGTGACCTCATTATAAAGACCCCTTGTCCTTTGGACGGGGCGACATCCCCGGCCCCGGCGGGCCTAGGTAGGGGTGTTACAAAGGGTTTGGAGGTGTTTTGAGTGGTTTTAGACTTGTAGGAAAGTTGGTGTGTTTTGAGTGGTCATTTTTCTGGCAGCATTTGAGTAAGAAAAATGGCTGAAGTTTTCGAAAGCTGGACTGTCCAAGAATCTGGAAAATTTCTAGTTTGCTACCATGAAGAAGATGAATACTTATGGAGTAGAGTTTGAAGGTTCAACCATGGAGATTAATTCTCTTGGGAACCTTCCTTAACTCCTTCCCTATTTTCAGCCAAAACTTTATCCTCTAAGAGCTATTTTCGAAATTCCAACGTCAATAAACCTTGTTGAATTTTCTGGAATTAAGATATGGTTTTGGATAAATTAAATAAGCTTAATTGGTGAAGAATTTAAAGTAAGCTAGGGAACAAAAGGGCATGAATGCCTTAAGAATTCTTGTAGGACATAAGAATATGATTAAGACATTCCCTTCATGTTTCCCCTAGGACAACACTCCTACTTCTTCTTATGGCATGCAAGGGCCAAAAATATTCTACCTTAAATAAAAATGAAATTTAATCGTGATAAAACTTAATTGGTGGGATTTGAACTCAAGACGTTAGAGATTAATTCTAAAGCTCTAACCACTAAACCACAACAACTCTTGTTCTTATTTTCTCTCCTAAATATTCTTCCTATTTAATCCTCAAGCTATCTCCCTATTTGACCTTAAGCAAAATTACCATTTTACCCTTCCTACTCAATAAGCACAACTAAGTCTTTTAGACTATAAATTATAATTATAAAGCATATGAAATCATTCAAAAATATATTTATGCATGCAAGAAAATATGATATGCATCCCGACCCCCTTACTCTAGGGTTGGCTTTAGGTGGGGTTTCACACACCTACGAGAGAGAGAGAGAGAGAGAGAGAGAGAGAGAGAGAGAGAGAGAGGAGAAGAGAAGATAATTGATGTCTCTTGTGTGCCCCTTGGTTTTATGTTGTTTTGTTTCATGCGTGCCTCTAAAATAAAAGTACATGGTTCAGCATACAAAGTACCTTGCATCGGCGGTGATTGTTCCGTCACATTAACAATATGTAGTGTTGTGGATGTTTATGATCTAATTAATTGTTAGTGCCAACTCCCTCTATATGCTCGTGTGTTTTTGCAGCTCAGGAGTCATGGATGCCAGCATAATACACGATGTCGTATCACTGTCCTCCTTGTGCCTTTTGAGGACAGCATGAGCATCTTGAGCTGGTGGTGGCAGAATAGGAGCATCTAGCACGTAAAGCAAATTTTCCGACTTGAGAATGATTCTCAAATTTCTATACCAGTTGAGGTAGTTTGATTCGGTTAACATGTTGGTTTCCAAGATGTTACGTAAGTTTAAGTTTGTTGACCTAATGCAAGTGTACTAGATGTAAAGATAGAGAGTATTAACTACTTGTATATGCACATGAAATGCAAATAATTAGGACTTTAATTAAATGCATTTTTACTCCACTATTTTACTCAAACCAATAGCCCCCACTACTGATTTGGGAAAGCCCGTTGGAAGTTTTCCTAGTGGACCAGTATCCAAATTCCTCAAGAATAACCTTGGGTTTGCCCAAAAAGACAACCTTGAGTTCATTGGTAGGTATCCAATACCGATTACATCGTATGTAACTACCGGATCGTTGGGTGATTAACAACTTTTAATCTTAAAGCCTTTTGGGTAGAAGTAATATCTAAAATATTCTTTTGGATATCCCACAAATAAACATTTGTCAGACTTACTATCAAGTTTGTCAAACTGTAGCCTTTTGACAAAGGCAGGACAACCCTATACTCGCAAGTGATATAACTTTGGTTTCTTACCAAAGAACATCTCAAATGGGGTGATATCAACCGATTTTGTCGAAACCCTGTTTAATATATAAACAGAAGTCTCTAGTGCATACCCCTAAAACTAGTTTGCAAGGTCTACAGAGGCCATCACGGTCCGTACCATGTCTAGAAGGGTTCGATTCCTTCTCTCAGATACACCACTATGTTGAGATGCATGTGGTGGAGTCCATTGAGATAATATCCCATTATCTCTAAGGTAACTCAAAAACTCTTGGCTCAAATTTTCTCCACCTCGATCAGATCTTAGAGCCCTAATACTTTTGCCAAGTTTTTTTTTTTTTCATTCTTGAAGTCTTTGAACTTTTCAAAGGCCTCATAGTTGTATTTCATTAAATACAAATACTCGTATCGTGAGAAATCATCGATAAAGGTTATGAAATAGTTATAACCTCCTCTTGCTTGTATTGACATTGGGCCACATACATCAAAATGTATGAGTTCTAATAACTCATTGTCCTGTTCTCCTTTTCTTGAAAAAAGGAGTTTTAGCCATTTTACCTAGTAAACAAGACTCACATGTGCCATATGATTCATAATCAAATGACCCTAAGTTACCAAACTTTTATAACTTAGAAATACGATTTTCGTTTACATGGCCTAAAAGACAATGCCATAAGTAAGAGGTGTTAGAGTTATCTATTATAGGTTTCTTATTGTTTATATTGAGAATTGGATTATCCAAGTCAAGAACATATAAACCATTAACCATAGTTACTGAACCATAATGAATATCATTCAATGAAAAAGAACAACATTTATTCTTAAATCTCAAATGAAATCCATTTAAGTCTAAACAAGTAATTGAGCTAATGTTTTTCATTAAAACTGGTACATAGTAACAGTTTTGTAATTCTAGAATTAATCCCGAAGGCAGGTCCAGCTCATATGTCCCCACAGTAATTGCAGCAACCTTTACCCCATTTGCAATACGTAGGTCCACGTCGTCTTCCTCTATTAAGACCAGCATCTTCAGCCCATGAGTGGCCACAGATGAACTCTCTGTCATTTTGCAACGGAATAGTTGCTTGGAGATCTCGTATCTCTCAGTTCTGGCTTGGGCATCAAACAGCTCTCGAAGATGTAGTATAATAGATTGAGCATCCATATGCTCATACTGTTTTTGCAACTCGGGAGTCATGGATGCTAGAATAATACATGATGCTGCATCACTATCCTCCATGTGTTTTTTGTGGACAGCATGCTCATCAGCATGAGCATCTTAAGCTGGTGGTTGCAGAATAGGAGCATCTAGCACGTAGAGCAACTTTTCCGATTTAAGAACGATTCTCAAATTTCTATAGTAGTCAAGGTAGTTTGATTCGGTTAACTTGTTAGTTTCCAATATGCTACGTAGATTTAAGTTTGTTGACATGATGCAAGTGTCCTAGATGTAAATATAGAGAGCATTAGTTACTTGCACATAAAGTGCAAATAATTAGGACTTTAATTAAGTGCATACTACCCCAACTTTTCCTCTAAATTTCTTTATGCTTGAGTTTGTCCAACTGGGATAAAGAATTTAGTTAAACCTGACCCATTAATCAGGAATTTAATTCCATAGCTTGAACATGGCCATTATCAAGTAGGCATGGGTTTGCCCAACAACCTGGTCTCGACAAAAGACTTTTGTTCTCACTATATTAACGGAAGGAATTAGGTTTAATATTAATTGAGAGATTTCTTCCTTTTAGTGATTTCAAGAAATGACAAGAATAAAAATCAATAAATCACAAAATTGACAATTATGTTAATAAAGTGATTACGTGGTATGGTTATGGACTTTACCCTAAATTAATTTCTTTGAGCCATAAAAGAAATTAATAAAAGAAATTAATATAGTTAACCTTATGTGTTCATGCATGATTCAAGAAGAAGGTCTTACCTTCTCGCCTTGTCTTAGTTGCCATCTCCAAAAAAAGACAATTCTACTCCTATCTAACCTATGTAATCTAATTACATAATTTCCTAAAGAGAGAAAACCTTGAGTTACATTCAAGGGGAGTCAGAAGAGAAGAGCATTAAATACGAATTTGAGAGAAAGTAGGGCACGCAGGCCTTATTTTATACAAAACCAAAACTGTAAAATGCATGAACAAATATAATTGGTTCTAGTCCATTACCATCCACCATGCCATTAATTATGTTTAAACAAAATAAACATATAACTTTTATTATTCCAAAATCACTATTTTGGAAAAATAAAACAGATTCTAAAACCAATAGTCTATCTCAAAATAAATTTTGAGAAAAGCTATTTGGGTCCCGTCATGCAACGATAACGGCGATCCCGCTCGCGTTTTTTTTTTTTTAAGAAAACAGAGCTGAACCGGTGCTAATTTGGAAGCCAGAGCCAGCGCCGGACGCGTTCTGGTTTTGGCAAAAGTTTTCTCCAGAAACGATTTTAATATAGTAAGAACGAGAGTCTTTTGTCGAGACCAGGTTGTTGGGCAAACCCAAGCCTACTTGACAAAAGCCATATTCAAGCTATGGAATTAAATTCCTGATTAATGGGTCAGGTTTAACTAAATTCTTTATCTTGGTTGGGCAAACTCAAGCATAAAGAAATTTAGAGGAAAAGTTGGGGTAGCCCAAAAGGCTTTAAGATTAAAAACTGTTAACCACCCAATGATCTGGTAGTTTACATACGATGTAATTGGTATTGGATACCTACTAATGAACTTAAGAATGGCTTGTTGGGCAAACCCAAGGTTATTCTTAAAGAATTTGGATACAGGTCGACTAGGAAAGCTTCCAACGGGCTTTTCCGAATTAATAGTGGGGGCTATTGGTTTGAGTAAAATAGTGGAGTAAAAATGCATTTAATTAAAGTTCTAATTATTTGCATATCATGTGCATACACAAGTAGCTAATGTTCTCTATCTTTACATCTAAGTCACTTGCATCATATCAACGAACTTGGTATGGTTATGGATTTTTTCCTAAATTAATTTCTTTGAGCTATAACAGAAAATAATATAGTTAACCGTATGTATTCATGAATGATTTAAGTAGAAGGTCTTACTTTCTCACCATGTCTTGGTTGCTATCTCCAAAATAAGATAATTCTACTCCTATCTATCCTTTGTAATCTAATTACATAATTTCCTAAAGAGAGAAAACCTTGAGTTACATTCAAGGAGAGTTAGATGAGAAGAGAATTACAAATTAATTTGAGAGAAGGCAGGACACGCAGGCCCTATTTCATACAAACTAAAACTGTAAAATGCATGAACGGATATAATTGGTTCTAGTCCATAACCATCCACCATGCTATTAAATAGGTTTAAACAAAATAAATATATAACTTTTATTATTCCAAAATCACTATTTTGGAAATATAAAACTGATTCTAAAATGAAACGTTTGTCTCAAAACAAATTTTGAGAAAAGCTATTTGGGTCCCATCACATAACGAATATATTTTTGCTTGCAATGCAACAAATGTCTACAAAATGACCGAAAACCTAAGGCATTTACAAAGATAGGAACCTTCAATTAATGATCCGACCGTTAGACAATTTTAAATTGCTAATAAAAGTGTTATGTCCAGGTTTGTATATAATCGGATATATTTTGGCATGCAATCCACCAAATGTCTACAAAAATACCGAAAACCCAAGGCATTTACAAAGATAGGCACTTTCAATTAATGATCCGACCATTATATTTGTTTAAATTGCTAAATAAAGTGTTATGACCAAATTTGAAGATAATCGAATATATTTTGGCATGCAATCCAACAAATATCAACAAAAATACCAAAAACCTAATGCATTTACAAATACAAGCGCTTTAAATTAGTGATCCGACCGTTAGATTTGTTAAATTCCTAATAAAAGTGTTATAACCAAATTCGAAGATAATCCGATATATTCTGGCATGCAATCCAACAAATATTAACAAAAATATCGAAAACCTAAGGCATTTACAAAGATAGAAACTTTCAATTAATGATCCGACCGTTATATTTGTTTAAATTGCTAAGAAAAGTGCTATAACCAAATTGAAGATAATCGGATATATTTTGGCATGCAATGCAACAAATGTCTACAAAATGACCGAAAACCTAAGGTATTTACACAGATAGGAACTTTGAATTAATGATCCGACCGTTAGATTTGTTTAAATTGTTTATAAAAGTGTTATGACTAAATTTGAAGATAATCAGATATATTTTGGTATGCAATCCAACAAATATCAACAAGAATATTTAAAACCTCAAGCATTTACAAAGATAGGCACTTTTAATTAATGATCCGACCGTTAGACATATTTAAATTGTTAAGAAAAGTGTTATGACCAAGTTTGTATATAATCGGATATATTTTGGCATTCAATCCACCTAATGTCTACAAAAAGACCGAAAACCTATGGCATTTACAAATATAAGCACTTTCAATTAATGATGCGACCGTTAGATTTATTTAAATTGCTATGAAAAGTGTTAGTTTGAATATAATCGGATATATTTTGGCATGCAATCCACGAAATGTCTACAAAAAAATCGAAAACCTAAGGCATTTACAAAGATAGGAACTTTCAATAAATGATCTGACCATTAGATTTGTTTAAACTGCTAGGAAATGTGTTATGGCCAAGTTTTAATATATTCGGATATATTTTGGCATGCAATCCACCAAATGTCTACAAAAATACCGAAAACCTAAGGCATTTACAAAGATAGGCATTTTCAAATAATGATCCGACCATTACATTTGTTTAAATTGCTAATAAAAGTGTTATGACCAAATTTGAAGATAATCGAATATATTTTGGCATTCAATGCAAGAAATATCAACAAAAATACCGAAAACCTAATGTATTTACAAATACAAGCACTTTAAATTAGTGATCCAACCGTTAGATTTGTTTAAATTTCTAATAAAATTGTTATAACCAAATTTGAAGATAATCGGATATATTATGGCTTGCAATCCAACAAATATTAACAAAAATACCGAAAACCTAAGGCATTTACAAAGATAGGAACTTTTAATTAATGATCCGACCGTTATATTTGTTTAAATTGCTAAGAAAAGTGCTATGACCAAATTTGAAGATAATCGGATATATTTTTGGCATGCAATGCAAAAAATGTCTACAAAATGAGTGAAAACTTAAGGCATTTACAAAGATAGGAACCTTGAATTAATGATCTGACCGTTAGATTTGTTTAAATTGATAATAAAAATGTTGTGACCAAGTTTAAATATAATCGGACATATTTTGGCATCCAATCCACTAAATGTCTACAAAAAGAATTAAAACCTATGGTATTTACAAGGATAAGCACCTTCAATTATTGATCCAGCCGTAGGATTTATTTAAGTTGCTATGAAAAGTGTCATGACCAATTTTGAAAATGATCAGATATCTTTTGGTCTGCATTCGACCAAATGTCAACAAAAAGGCTAAAAACACAAGGCATTTACAACGATAGGCATTTTCAATTAATGATCCGACCGTCAGATTTGTTTAAATTGCTAGAAAAAGTATTATGACCAAATTTGAAGATAATCAGATATATTTTGGCATGTGTTCCAACAAATATCAACAAAAATACCGAAAACCTAAGGTACTTACAAGGATCGGCACTTTCAATTAATGATCTGATCGTTAGATTTGTTTAAATTTCTATGAAAAGTGTAATGACCAATTTTGAAGAAAATCAGATATATTTTGGCATGCAATCCAACAAATATCAACAAAAAAACCGAAAACCTATGGCATTTACAAAGATAGGCACTTTCAATTAATGATCCGACCGTTATATTAGGTTTAATTTCTATGAAAAGTGTTATGACCAAATTTGAAGATAAACGGATATATTTTGGCACGCAATCCAACAAATATCAACAAAAATACTGGAAAACCTAAGGCATTTACAAAGATAGAAACTTTCAATTAATGATCCGACCGTTATATTTGTTTAAATTGCTAAGAAAAGTGCTATAACCAAATTGAAGATAATCGGATATATTTTGGCATGCAATGAAACAAATGTCTACAAAATGACCGAAAACCTAAGGTATTTACACAGATAGGAACTTTGAATTAATGATCCGACCGTTAGATTTGTTTAAATTGTTTATAAAAGTGTTATGGCTAAATTTGAAGATAATCAGATATATTTTGGCATGCAATCCAACAAATATCAACAAGAATACTTAAAACCTCAGGCATTTACAAAGATAGGCACTTTCAATTAATGATCCGACCGTTAGACATATTTAAATTGTTAAGAAAAGTGTTATGACCAAGTTTGTATATAATCGGATATATTTTGGCATTCAATCCACCTAATGTCTACAAAAAGACCGAAAACCTATGGCATTTACAAATATAAGCACTTTCAATTAATGATCCGACCGTTAGATTTATTTAAATTGCTATGAAAAGTGTTAGTTTGAATATAATCGGATATATTTTGGCATGCAATCCACGAAATGTCTACAAAAAAATCGAAAACCTAAGGCATTTACAAAGATAGGAACTTTCAATAAATGATCTGACCATTAGATTTGTTTAAACTGCTAGGAAAAGTGTTATGGCCAAGTTTTAATATATTCGGATATATTTTGGCATGCAATCCACCAAATGTCTACAAAAATACCGAAAACCTAAGGCATTTACAAAGATAGGCATTTTCAAATAATGATCCGACCATTACATTTGTTTAAATTGCTAATAAAAGTGTTATGACCAAATTTGAAGATAATCGAATATATTTTGGCATTCAATGCAAGAAATATCAACAAAAATACCGAAAACCTAATGTATTTACAAATACAAGCACTTTAAATTAGTGATCCAACCGTTAGATTTGTTTAAATTTCTAATAAAATTGTTATAACCAAATTTGAAGATAATCGGATATATTATGGCTTGCAATCCAACAAATATTAACAAAAATACCGAAAACCTAAGGCATTTACAAAGATAGGAACTTTTAATTAATGATCCGACCGTTATATTTGTTTAAATTGCAAAGAAAAGTGCTATGACCAAATTTGAAGATAATCGGATATATTTTGGCATGCAATGCAAAAAGTGTCTACAAAATGAGTGAAAACCTAAGGCATTTACAAAGATAGGAACCTTGAATTAATGATCTGACCGTTAGATTTGTTTAAATTGATAATAAAAATGTTGTGACCAAGTTTGAATATAATCGGACATATTTTGGCATCCAATCCACTAAATGTCTACAAAAAGAATTAAAACCTATGGTATTTACAAGGATAAGCACCTTCAATTATTGATCCAGCCGTAGGATTTATTTAAGTTGCTATGAAAAGTGTCATGACCAAGTTTGAAAATGATAAGATATCTTTTGGTCTGCATTCGACCAAATGTCTACAAAAAGGCTGAAAACACAAGGCATTTACAACGAGAGGCATTTTCAATTAATGATCCGACCGTCAGATTTGTTTAAATTGCTAGAAAAAGTGTTATGACCAAATTTGAAGATAATCAGATATATTTTGGCATGTATTCCAACAAATATCAACAAAAATACCGAAAACCTAAGGTACTTACAAGGATCGGCACTTTCAATTAATGATCTGATCGTTAGATTTGTTTAAATTTCTATGAAAAGTGTAATGACCAATTTTGAAGAAAATCAGATATATTTTGGCATGCAATCCAACAAATATCAACTAAAATACCGAAAACCTATGGCATTTACAAAGATAGGCACTTTCAGTTAATGATCCGACCGCTATATTAGGTTTAATTTCTATGAAAAGTGTTATGACCAAATTTGAAGATAAACGGATATATTTTGGCACGCAATCCAATAAATATCAACAAAAATACTGGAAAACCTAAGGCATTTACAAAGATAGAAACTTTCAATTAATGATCCGACCGTTAGATTTGTTTAAATTGCTAGGAAAAGTGCTATGACAGAATTTGAAGATAATCAGATATATTTTGGCATGCAACGCATCAAATGTCTATAAAATGATCGAACCTAAGGCATTTACAAAGATAGTAAATTTGAATTAATGATCCGACCGTTATATTCGTTTAAATTGCTAAGAAAAGTGTTATGACCAAATTTGAAGATAATCGGATATATTTTGGGATGTAATCCCAGAAAAATGTCAACAAAAATACCGAAAACCCGAGGCATTTACAAATTCGGCACTTTATTAATGATTGACCGTAAGGTTATCTACGTAAAGTTTTATCACCAAATTTGAAGATAATCAGATATATTTTGGCATGCAATCTAACAAATATCAACAAAAATACCGAAAACCTATGGCATTTAAAATGATAGACACTTTCAATTAATGATCTGACCGTAAGATTTGTTTAAATTGCTAAGAAAAGTTTTTTGACCGAATTTGAAGGTTATCGGATATATTTTGGCATATAATCCAACAAATATCAACAAAAATACCTAAAAACCTTAGACATTTGCAAAGATAGGAACTTTTAATTAATGATCCGACCGTTATGATTGTTGAAATTGATAATACAAGTGTTATGACCAGGTTTGTAGACAATCGGATATATTTTGGCATGCAATGCAACAAATATCTACAAAAATATTGAAAACCTAAGTCATTTAAAAAGTTAGGAACTTTCGATAAAAGATTCGACCATTAGATTTCTTTAAATTGCTAATAAAGGTGTTATGAGCAAATTTGAAGATAATCAGATATATTTTGGTATGCAATACAACAAAAGACTACAAAAAGACCGAAAACCTAAGGCATTTACAATGATAGGCACTTTCAAATAATGATCCGACCGTTAGATTTGTTTAAATTTCTACGAAAAGTGTAATGACCAAAATTTGAAGATAATCTGATATATTTTGGCATGCAGTGCTACAAATGACTACAAAAAGACAGAAAACCTATGGCATTTACAAAGATAGGCACTATCAATTAATGATCCGACCGTTAGATTTGTTTAAATTTCTAAGAAAAGTATTATGACAAAATTTAAAGATAATCGGATATATTTTGGCATGCAATCCAATAAATATCTACAAAAATACCGAAAAACCTAAGGCATTTACAATGATAGGCACTTTAAATTAATGATCCGACCGCTAGATTTGTTTAAATTGCTCTGAAAAATGTTATGACCAAGTTTGAATATAATCGAATATATTTTTGCATGCAATCCACCAAATGCATACAAAAAGACCGAAAACCTAAGGAAATTTACAAAGATAGGAACTTTCAATTAATGATCCGACCATTAGATTTGTTTAAATTGTTAGGAAAAGTTTTATGACTAAGTTTTAATACAATCGGATATATTTTGGCATGCAATCCAACAATTGTCTACAAGAAGACTGAAAACCTGAGGCATTTCAAAAGATAGGAACATTCAATTAATAATCTGACCGTTAGATTTGTTTAAATTAATACAAAAAGTGTTAGGAACATGTTTGTTGTTAATCGGGTATATTTTGGCATGCAATCCAACAAATGTCTACAAAAAGACCGATAATCTAAGGTATTTATAAAGACAGAGCACTTTCAATTAATGATCTGACCGTTAGATTTGCTAAAATTAATAATAAAAGTGTTATGACCAAGTTTGAAGATAATATAATATATTTTGGCATGCAATCCTTCAAATATCTTCAAAAATACCGAATACCTAAGGCATTTACAAAGATAAGAACTTTCAATTAAAGATCCGGCCGTTAGATTTCTTTAAATTAATAATAAAAGTGTTATGACCAAATTTGAAGATAATCAGATATATTTTGGTATGCAATCCAAGAAATATCAACAAAAATACCGAAAACCAAAGGCATTTACAAAGATAGACAATTTCAAATAATGATTCGACCGTTAGATTTGTTTAAGTTGCTCGGAAAAGTGCAATGACTAAATTTGAAGATAATCGGATATATTTTGGCATGCAATGCAACAAATGACTACAAAAAGACCGAAAGCCTAAGGCATTTTCAAAGTTAGGAACTTTCAATTAATGATCCGACGATTAGAATTGTTTAAATTTCTAGGAAATGTGTTATGAGAAAATTTGAAGATAATCGGATATATTTTGGCATACAATCCAAAAAATATCTACAAAAATACTGAAAAACCTAAGGAATTTACAAATATAAGAACTTTCTATTAATGATCCGACCATTATATTTGTTTAAATTGCTAATAAAAGTGTTATTACCAAATTTGAAGAAAATCGAATATATTTTGTCATGCAATCCAATAAATATCAACAAAAATACTTAAACCTAAGGCATTTACAAATATAAGAACTTTCAATTAGTGATCCGACCGTTAGATTTATTTAAATTACTATGAAAAGTGTTACGACCATGTTTGAATATAATCGGTTATATTTTGGCATGCAATCCACGAAATGTCTATAAAAAAATCGAAAACCTAAGGCATTTACAAAGAGAGGAACTTTCAATTAATGATCAGACCAATAGGTTTGTTTAAACTGTTAGGAAAAGTGTTATGACAAAGTTTGAATATAATCGGATATATTTCGGCATGCAATCCACCAAATGTCTACAAAAATACCAAAAACCAAAGGCATTTACAAAGATAGAAAGTTTCAATTAATGATCCGGTCATTAGATTTGTTTAAATTGCAAATAAAAGTGTTATGACCAAATTTGAAGTTAATCGGATATATTCTGGCATGCAATCTAACAAATATTAACAAAAATACCGAAAACCTAAGGCATTTACAAAGATAGGAAATTTCAATTAATAATCCCACCGAATGTTTAAATTGCTAAGAAAAGTGCTATGACCAAATTTGAAGATAATCGGATATATTTTGGCTTGCAATGCAACAAATGTCTACAAAATGACCGAAAACCTAAGGCATTTACAAAGATAGGAACCTTCAATTAATGATCCGACCGTTAGACATATTTAAATTACTAATAAAAGTGTTATGTCCAGGTTTGTATATAATCGGATATATTTTGGCATGCAATCCACCGAATGTCTACAAAAAGACCGAAAACCTAAGGCATTTACAAATATAAGCACTTTCAATTTATGATCCGACTGTTAGATTTATTTAAATTGCTATGAAAAGTGTTACGACCAAGTTTGAATATAATCGGATATATTTTGGCGTGCAATCCACGAAATGTCTACAAAAAAATCGAAAACCTAAGGCATTTACAAAGATAGGAACTTTCAATTAATGATCCGACCAATAGATTTGTTTAAACTGTTAGGAAAAGTGTTATGACCAAGATTGAATATAATCGGATATATTTTGGCATGCAATCCACCAAATGTCTACAAAAAGACTGAAAACCTAAGTCATTTAAAAAAATAGGAACTTTCAATTAATAATCCGACGGTTAGATTAATTTAAATTGCTCTGAAAAGTGTTATGACCCAGTTTGAATATAATCGGATATATTTTGTCATGCAATCCAACAAATGTCTACAAAAAGACCGTAAACCTAAGGCATTTACAAAGATAGGCACTTTCAATTAAGGATCCGACCGTTAGACATATTTAAATTGCTATGAAAAGTCTTATGACCAAGTTTGAATACAATCGGGTATATTTTGGCATCCAATCCACCGAATATCTACAAAAAGACCGAAAACCTAAGGCATTTACAAAGATAAGCACTTACAATTAATGATCCGATCGTTACATTTATTTAAATTGCTATGAAAAGTGTTAAAACCAAGTTTGAATACAATCGAATATATTTTGGCATGCAATCCATCAAATGTCTACAAAAAGACCGAAAACCTAAGAAATTTACAAAGATAGGAACTTTTAATTAATGATCCGACCAATAGATTTGTTTAAACTGTTAGGAAAAGTGTTATGACCAAGTTTGAATATAATCAGATATATTTTGGCATGCAATTCACCAAATGTCTACAAAAATACCGAAAACCAAAGGCATTTACAAAGATAGGAAGTTTCAGTTAATGATCCGACCACTAGATTTGTCTAAATTGCTAATAAAAGTGTTATGACCAAATTTGAAGATAATCGGATATATTCTGGCCTGCAATCCAACAAATATTAACAAAAATACCGAAAAACTAAGGCATTTACAAGGATAGGAAATTTCAATTAATGATCTGACCGTTATATTTGTTTAAATTGTTAAGAAAAGTGCTATGACCAAATTTGAAGATAATCGAATATATTTTGGCTTGCAATGCAACAAATGTCTACAAAATGACCGAAAACCTAAGGCATTTACAATGATAGGAACCTGCAATTAATGATCCGACCGTTAGACATATTTAAATTGCTAATAAAAGTGTTATGTCCAGGTTTGTATATAATCGGATATATTTTGGCATGCAATCCACCAAATGACTACAAAAATACCGAAAACCCAAGGCATTTACAAAGATAGGCACTTTCAATTAATGATCCGACCATTATATTTGTTTAAATTGCTAAATAAAGTGTTATGACCAAATTTGAAGATAATCGAATATATTTTGGCATGCAATCCAACAAATATCAACAAAAATACCAAAAACCTAATGCATTTACAAATACAAGCACTTTAAATTAGTGATCCGACCGTTAGATTTGTTTAAATTCCTAATAAAAGTGTTATAACCAAATTCGAATATAATCAGATATATTCTGGCATGCAATCCAACAAATATTAACAAAAATATCGAAAACCTAAGGCATTTACAAAGATAGAAACTTTCAATTAATGATCCGACCGTTATATTTGTTTAAATTGCTAAGAAAAGTGCTATAACCAAATTGAAGATAATCGGATATATTTTGGCATGCAATGCAACAAATGTCTACAAAATGAGTGAAAACCTAAGGCATTTACAAATATAGGAACCTTGAATTAATGATCTGACCGTTAGATTTGTTTAAATTGATAATAAAAATGTTGTGGCCTAGTTTGAATATAATCGGACATATTTTGGCATCCAATCCACGAAATGTCTACAAAAAAATCGAAAACCTAAGGCATTTACAAAGATAGGAACTTTCAATAAATGATCTGACCATTAGATTTGTTTAAACTGCTAGGAAATGTGTTATGGCCAAGTTTTAATATATTTGGATATATTTTGGCATGCAATCCACCAAATGTCTACAAAAATACCGAAAACCTAAGGCATTTACAAAGATAGGCATTTTCAAATAATGATCCGACCATTACATTTGTTTAAATTGCTAATAAAAGTGTTATGACCAAATTTGAAGATAATCGAATATATTTTGGCATTCAATGCAAGAAATATCAACAAAAATACCGAAAACCTAATGTATTTACAAATACAAGCACTTTAAATTAGTGATCCAACCGTTAGATTTGTTTAAATTTCTAATAAAATTGTTATAACCAAATTTGAAGATAATCGGATATATTATGGCTTGCAATCCAACAAATATTAACAAAAATACCGAAAACCTAAGGCATTTACAAAGATAGGAACTTTTAATTAATGATCCGACCGTTATATTTGTTTAAATTGCTAAGAAAAGTGCTATGACCAAATTTGAAGATAATCGGATATATTTTTGGCATGCAATGCAAAAAATGTCTACAAAATGAGTGAAAACTTAAGGCATTTACAAAGATAGGAACCTTGAATTAATGATCTGACCGTTAGATTTGTTTAAATTGATAATAAAAATGTTGTGACCAAGTTTAAATATAATCGGACATATTTTGGCATCCAATCCACTAAATGTCTACAAAAAGAATTAAAACCTATGGTATTTACAAGGATAAGCACCTTCAATTATTGATCCAGCCGTAGGATTTATTTAAGTTGCTATGAAAAGTGTCATGACCAAGTTTGAAAATGATAAGATATCTTTTGGTCTGCATTCGACCAAATGTCTACAAAAAGGCTAAAATCACAAGGCATTTACAACGATAGGCATTTTCAATTAATGATCCGACCGTCAGATTTGTTTAAATTGCTAGAAAAAGTGTTATGACCAAATTTGAAGATAATCAGATATATTTTGGCATGTGTTCCAACAAATATCAACAAAAATACCGAAAACCTAAGGTACTTACAAGTATCGGCACTTTCAATTAATGATCTGATCGTTAGATTTGTTTAAATTTCTATGAAAAGTGTAATGACCAATTTTGAAGAAAATCAGATATATTTTGGCATGCAATCCAACAAATATCAACAAAAAAACCGAAAACCTATGGCATTTACAAAGATAGGCACTTTCAATTAATGATCCGACCGTTATATTAGGTTTAATTTCTATGAAAAGTGTTATGACCAAATTTGAAGATAAACGGATATATTTTGGCACGCAATCCAATAAATATCAACAAAAATACTGGAAAACCTAAGGCATTTACAAAGATAGAAACTTTCAATTAATGATCCGACCGTTAGATTTGTTTAAATTGCTAGGAAAAGTGCTATGACAGAATTTGAAGATAATCAGATATATTTTGGCATGCAACGCATCAAATGTCTATAAAATGATCGAACCTAAGGCATTTACAAAGATAGTAAATTTGAATTAATGATCCGACCGTTATATTCGTTTAAATTGCTAAGAAAAGTGTTATGACCAAATTTGAAGATAATCGGATATATTTTGGGATGTAATCCAAGAAAAATGTCAACAAAAATACCGAAAACCCGAGGCATTTACAAATTCGGCACTTTATTAATGATTGACCGTAAGGTTATCTACGTAAAGTTTTATCACCAAATTTGAAGATAATCAGATATATTTTGGCATGCAATCTAACAAATATCAACAAAAATACCGAAAACCTATGGCATTTAAAATGATAGACACTTTCAATTAATGATCTGACCGTAAGATTTGTTTAAATTGCTAAGAAAAGTTTTTTGACCGAATTTGAAGGTTATCGGATATATTTTGGCATATAATCCAACAAATATCAACAAAAATACCTAAAAACCTTAGACATTTACAAAGATAGGAACTTTTAATTAATGATCCGACCGTTATGATTGTTGAAATTGATAATACAAGTGTTATGACCAGGTTTGTAGACAATCGGATATATTTTGGCATGCAATGCAACAAATATCTACAAAAATATTGAAAACCTAAGTCATTTAAAAAGTTAGGAACTTTCAATAAAAGATCCGACCATTAGATTTCTTTAAATTGCTAATAAAGGTGTTATGAGCAAATTTGAAGATAATCAGATATATTTTGGTATGCAATACAACAAAAGACTACAAAAAGACCGAAAACCTAAGGCATTTACAATGATAGGCACTTTCAAATAATGATCCGACCGTTAGATTTGTTTAAATTTCTACGAAAAGTGTAATGACCAAAATTTGAAGATAATCTGATATATTTTGACATGCAGTGCTACAAATGACTACAAAAAGACAGAAAACATATGGCATTTACAAAGATAGGCACTATCAATTAATGATCCGACCGTTAGATTTGTTTAAATTTCAAAGAAAAGTATTATGACAAAATTTAAAGATAATCGGATATATTTTGGCATGCAATCCAATAAATATCTACAAAAATACCGAAAAACCTAAGGCATTTACAATGATAGGCACTTTAAATTAATGATCCGACCGCTAGATTTGTTTAAATTGCTCTGAAAAGTGTTATGACCAAGTTTGAATATAATCGAATATATTTTTGCATGCAATCCACCAAATGCCTACAAAAAGACCGAAAACCTAAGGAAATTTACAAAGATAGGAACTTTCAATTAATGATCCGACTATTAGATTTGTTTAAATTGTTAGGAAAAGTTTTATGACTAAGTTTTAATACAATCGGATATATTTTGGCATGCAATCCAACAATTGTCTACAAGAAGACTGAAAACCTGAGGCATTTCAAAAGATAGGAACATTCAATTAATAATCTGACCGTTAGATTTGTTTAAATTAATACAAAAAGAGTTAGGAACATGTTTGTTGTTAATCGGGTATATTTTGGCATGCAATCCAACAAATGTCTACAAAAAGACCGATAATCTAAGATATTTACAAAGACAGGCACTTTCAATTAATGATCTGACCGTTAGATTTGTTAAAATTAATAATAAAAGTGTTATGACCAAGTTTGAAGATAATATAATATATTTTGGCATGCAATCCTTCAAATATCTACAAAAATACCGAATACCTAAGGCATTTACAAAGATAAGAACTTTCAATTAAAGATCCGACCGTTAGATTTCTTTAAATTAATAATAAAGGTGTTAAGACCAAATTTGAAGATAATCGGATATATTTTGGTATGCAATCCAAGAAATATCAACAAAAATACCGAAAACCAAAGGCATTTACAAAGATAGACAATTTCAAATAATGATCCGACCAGTTAGATTTGTTTAAATTGCTCGGAAAAGTGCAATGACTAAATTTGAAGATAATCGGATATATTTTGGCATGCAATGCAACAAATGGCTACAAAAAGACCGAAAGCCTAAGGCATTTTCAAAGTTAGGAACTTTCAATTAATGATCCGACGATTAGAATTGTTTAAATTTCTAGGAAATGTGTTATGAGAAAATTTGAAGATAATCGGATATATTTTGGCATACAATCCAAAAAATATCTACAAAAATACTGAAAAACCTAAGGAATTTACAAATATAAGAACTTTCTATTAATGATCCGACCATTATATTTGTTTAAATTGCTAATAAAAGTGTTATTACCAAATTTGAAGAAAATCGAATATATTTTGTCATGCAATCCAATAAATATCAACAAAAATACTTAAACCTAAGGCATTTACAAATATAAGAACTTTCAATTAGTGATCCGACCGTTATATTTATTTAAATTACAATGAAAAGTGTTACGACCAAGTTTGAATATAATCGGTTATATTTCGGCATGCAATCCACCAAATGTCTACAAAAAAATCGAAAACCTAAGGCATTTACAAAGATAGGAACTTTCAATTAATGATCCGACCAATAGATTTGTTTAAACTGTTAGGAAAAGTGTTATGACCAAGATTGAATATAATCGGATATATTTTGGCATGCAATACACCAAATGTCTACAAAAAGACTGAAAACCTAAGGCATTTAAAAAAATAGGAACTTTCAATTAATAATCCGACGGTTAGATTAATTTAAAAAGCTCTGAAAAGTGTTATGACCCAGTTTGAATATAATCGGATATATTTTGTCATGCAATCCAACAAATGTCTACAAAAAGACCGAAAACCTAAGGCATTTACAAAGATAGGCACTTTCAATTAACGATCCGACCGTTAGACATATTTAAATTGCTATGAAAAGTCTTATGACCAAGTTTGAATATAATCGGGTATATTTTGGCATGCAATCCACCGAATATCTACAAAAAGACCGAAAACCTAAGGCATTTACAAAGATAAGCACTTACAATTAATGATCCGACCGTTACATTTATTTAAATTGCTATGAAAAGTGTTACAACCAAGTTTGAATATAATCGAATATATTTTGGCATGCAATCCATCAAATGTCTACAAAAAGACCGAAACCTAAGAAATTTACAAAGATAGGAACTTTTAATTAATGATCCGACCAATAGATTTGTTTAAACTGTTAGGAAAAGTGTTATGACCAAGTTTGAATATAATCAGATATATTTTGGCATGCAATCCACCAAATATCTACAAAAATACCGAAAACCAAAGGCATTTACAAAGATAGGAAGTTTCAGTTAATGATCCGACCACTAGATTTGTCTAAATTACTAATAAAAGTGTTATGACCAAATTTGACGATAATCGGATATATTCTGGCCTGCAATCCAACAAATATTAACAAAAATACCGAAAACCTAAGGCATTTACAAAGATAGGAAATTTCAATCTATGATCTGACCGTTATATTTGTTTAAATTGTTAACAAAAGTGCTATGACCAAATTTGAAGACAATCGGATATATTTTGGCTTGCAATGCAACAAATGTCTACAAAATGACCGAAAACGTAAGGCATTTACAAAGATAGGAACCTTCAATTAATGATCCGACCGTTAGACATATTTAAATTGCTAATAAAAGTGTTATGTCAAGGTTTGTATATAATCGGATATATTTTGGCATGCAATCTACCGAATGTCTACAAAAAGAACCGAAAACCTAAGGCATTTACAAAGATAGGCACTTTCAATTAACGATCCGACCGTTAGACATATTTAAATTGCTAAGAAAAGTCTTATGACCAAGTTTTAATATAATCGGGTATATTTTGGCATGCAATCCACGGAATATCTACAAAAAGGCCGAAAACCTAAGGCATTTCCAAAGATAAACACTTACAATTAATGATCTGACCGTTACATTTATTTAAATTGCTATGAAAAATGTTACGACCAAGTATGAATATAATCGAATATATTTTGGCATGCAATCCACCAAATGTCTACAAAAAGACCGAGAACCTAAGAAATTTACAAAGATAGGAACTTTTAATTAATGATCCGACCAATAGATTTGTTTAAACTGTTAGGAAAAGTGTTATGACCAAGTTTGAATATAATCAGATATATTTTGGCATGCAATCCACCAAATATCTACAAAAATACCGAAAACCAAAGGCATTTACAAAGATAGGAAGTTTCAGTTAATGATCCGACCATTAGATTTGTTTAAATTGCTAATAAAAGTGTTATGACCAAATTTGAAGATAATCTGATATATTGTGGCTCGCAATCCAACAAATATTAACAAAAATACCGAAAACCTAAGGCATTTACAAAGATAGGAAATTTCAATTAATGATCTGACCGTTATATTTGTTTAAATTGTTAAGAAAAGTGCTATGACCAAATTTGAAGATAATCGAATATATTTTGGCTTGCAATGCAACAAATGTCTACAAAATGACCGAAAACCTAAGGCATTTACAAATATAGGAACCTTCAATTAATGATCCGACCGTTAGACATATTTAAATTGCTAATAAAAGTGTTATGTCCAGGTTTGTATATAATCGGATATATTTTGGCATGCAATCCACCAAATGTCTACAAAAATACCGAAAACCCAAGGCATTTACAAAGATAGGCACTTTCAATTAATGATCCGACCATTATATTTGTTTAAATTGCTAAATAAAGTGTTATGACCAAATTTGAAGATAATCGAATATATTTTGGCATGCAATCCAACAAATATCAACAAAAATACCAAAAACCTAATGCATTTACAAATACAAGCACTTTAAATTAGTGATCCAACCGTTAGATTTGTTTAAATTCCTAATAAAAGTGTTATAACCAAATTCGAAGATAATCAGATATATTATGGCGTGCAATCCAACAAATATTAACAAAAATATCGAAAACCTAAGGCATTTACAAAGATAGAAACTTTCAATTAATGATCCGACCGTTATATTTATTTAAATTGCTAAGAAAAGTGCTATAACCAAATTGAAGATAATCGGATATATTTTGGCATGCAATCCACCGAGTGTCTACAAAAAGACCGAAAACCTAAGGCATTAACGAATATAAGCACTTTCAATTAATGATCCGACCGTTAGATTTATTTATATTGCTATGAAAAGTGTTACGATCAAGTTTGAATATAATCGGACATATTTTGGCATGCAATACACGAAATGTCTACAAAAAAATCGAAACCTAAGGCATTTACAAAGATAGGTACATTCAATTAATGATCCGACCATTTGATTTGTTTAAATTATTAGGAAAAGTGTTATGACCAAGTTTTAATATAATCGAATATATTTTGGCATTCAATCCAACAATTGTCTACAAAAGGACGGAGAACCTGAGGCATTTAGAAAAATAGGAACTTTCAATTAATAATCCGACGGTTAGATTTATTTAAATTGCTCCGAAAAGTGTTATGACCCAGTTTGAATATAATCGAATATATTTTGGCATGCAATCCAACAAATGTCTACAAAAAGAACGAAACCTAAGGCATTTACAAAGATAGACACTTTCAATTAATGATCCGACCGTTAGACATATTTGAATTGCTAAGAAAAGTCTTATGACCAAGTTTGAATATAATCGGGTATATTTTGGCTTGTAATCCACCGAATGTCTACAAAAAGACCGAAAACCTAAGGCATTTACAAAGATAAACAATTTCAATTAATGATCTGACCGTTAGATTTGTTTAAATTAATACAAAAAGTGTTAGGAACATGTCTGAAGTTAATCGGGTATATTTTGGCGTGCAATCCAACAAATGTCTACAAAAAGACCGATAATCTAAGGCATTTACAAAGACAAGCACTTTCAATTAATGATCTGACCGTTAGATTTGTTTAAATTGATAATAAAAGTGTTATGACCAAGTTTGAAGATAATAGAAGATATTTTGGCATGCAATCCTTCAAATATCTACAAAAATACCGAATACCTAAGGCATTTACAAAGATAAGAACTTTCAATTAAAGATCCGACCGTTAGATTTCTTTAAATTAATAATAAAGGTTTTATGACCAAATTCGAAGATAATCAGATATATTTTGGTATGCAATCCCAGAAATATCAACAAAAATACCGAAAACCTAAGGAAATTACAAAGATATGCAATTTCAAATAATGATCCGACCGTTAGATTTGTTTAAATTGCTCAGAAAAGTGCAATGACTAAATTTGATGATAATCGGATATATTTTGACATGCAATGCAAAAAATGACTACTAAAAGACCGAAAACCTAAGGCATTTTCAAAGTTAGGAACTTTCAATTAATGATCCGACCGTTAGAAATGTTTAAATTTCTAGGAATTGTGTTATGAGAAAATTTGAAGATAATCGGATATATTTTGGCATGCAATCCAAAAATATCTACAAAAATACCGAAAAACCTAAGGCATTTACAAATATAAGAACTTTCTATTAATGATCCGACCATTATATTTGTTTAAATTGCTAATAAAAGTGTTATGACCAAATTTGAAGATAATCGAATATATTTTGTCATGCAATCCAACAAATATCAACAAAAATACTTAAAACCTAAGGCATTTACAAATATAAGCACTTTCAATTAATGATCCGACCGTTAGATTTATTTAAATTACTATGAAAAGTGTTACGACCAAGTTTGAATATAATCGGATATATTTTGGCATGCAATCCATGAAATGTCTACAAAAAAACCGAAAACCAAAGGCATTTACAAAGATGGGAACTTTCAATTAATGATACGACCAATAGATTTGTTTAAACTGTTAGGAAAAGTGTTATGACCAAGGTTGAATATAATCGGATATATTTTGGCATGCAATCCACCAAATGTCTACAAAAATACCGAAAATCAAAGACATTTACAAAGATAGAAGTTTCAAATAATGATCCGACCATTACATTTGTTTAAATTGCTAATAAAAGTGTTATGACCAAATTAGAAAATAATCGGATATATTCTGGCATACAATCCAACAAATATTAACAAAAATACCGAAAACCTAAGGCATTTACAAAGATAGGAAATTTCAATTAATGATACGACCATTATATTTGTTTAAATTGCTAAAAAAAGTACTATGACCAAATTTGAAGATAACCGGATATATTTTGGCATGCAATGCAACAAATGTCTACAAAATGACCGAAAACCTAAGGCATTTACAAAGATAGGAACCTTCAATTAATGACCCGACCGTTAGACATATTTAAATTGCTAATAAAAGTGTTATGTCCAGGTTTGTATATAATCGGATATATTTTCGCATGCAATCCACCAAATGTCTACAAAAAGACCGAAAACCTAAGGCATTTACAGATATAAGCACTTTCAATTTATGATCCGACCGTTAGATTTATTTAAATTGCTATAAAAAGTGTTACGACCAAGTTTGAATATAATCGGATATATTTTGGCATGCAATCCACGAAATGTCGACAAAAAATCGAAAACCAAAGGCATTTACAAAGATAGGAACTTTCAATTAATGATACGACCAATAGATTTGTTTAAACTGTTAGGAAAAGTGTTATGACCAAGATTGAATATAGTCGGATATATTTTGGCTTGCAATCCACCAAATGTCTATAAAAATACCGAAAACCAAAGACATTTACAAAGATAGAAGTTTCAATTAATGATCCGACCATTAGATTTGTTTAAATTGTTAATAAAAGTGTTATGACCAAATTTGAAGATAATCGGATATATTATGGCATACAATCCAACAAATATTAACAAAAATACCGAAAACCTAAGGCATTTACAAAGATAGGAAATTTCAATTAATGATCCGACAATTATATTTGTTTAAATTGCTAAAAAAGTACTATGACCAAATTTGAAGATAACCGAGATATATTTTGGCTTGCAATGCAACAAATGTCTACAAAATGACCGAAAACCTAAGGCATTTACAAAGATAGGAACCTTCAATTAATGATCCGACCGTTAGAAATATTTAAATTGCTAATAAAAGTGTTATGTCCAGGTTTGTATATAATCAGATATATTTTCGCATAAAATCCACCAAATGTCTATAAAAAGACCGAAAACCTAAGGCATTTACAAATATAAGCACTTTCAATTTATGATCCGACCGTTAGATTTATTTAAATTGCTATGAAAAGTGTTACGACCAAGTTTGAAAATAATCGGATATATTTTGGCATTCAATCCACCAAATGTCAACAAAAATACCGAAAACGTAAGGCATTTACAAAGATAGGCACATTCAATTAATGATCCGACCGTTAGACTTATTTAAATTGCTAAAAAAAAGTGCCATGACTTAGTTTTAATATAATCGGATATATTTCGGCATGCAATCCACCGAATATCTGCAAAAAGTCCGAAAACCTAAGGCATTTTCAAAGATAGGCACTTTCAATTAATTATCCGACCATTAGATTTGTTTAAACTGCTAGGAAAAGTGTTATGACCAAGTTTTAATATATTCGAATATATTTTGGCATGCAATCCAACAATTGTCTACAAAATGACTGAAAACCTGAGGCATTTAAAAAAATAGGAACTTTCAATTAATAATCCGTCGGTTAGATTTATTTAAATTGCTCTGAAAAGTGTTATGACCCAGTTTGAATATAATCGGATATATTTTGGCATGCAATCCAACAAATGTCTACAAAAAACCGAAAACCTAAGGCATTTACAAAGATAAACACTTTCAATTAATGATCCGACCGTTGGACTTATTTAAATTTTTAAGAAAAGTCTTATGACCAAGATTGAATATAATCGGGTATATTTTGGCATGCAATCCACCGAATGTCTACAAAAAGACTGAAAACCTAAGGCATTTACAAAGATAAGCACTTTCAATTAATGATTTGATCGTTAGATTTATTTAAATTGCAATGAAAAGTCTTACGACCAAGTTTGAATATAATCGAATATATTTTGGCATGCAATCCACCAAATGTCTACAAAAAGACCGAAAACCTAAGGAATTTACAAAGACAGGAACTTTCAATTAATGATCCGACCATTAGATTTGTTTAAATTACTAGGAAAAGTGTTATGACCAGGTTTTAATACAATCGGATATATTTTGGCAGGAATCAAACAATTGTCTACAAAAAGACTGAAAACCTGAGTCATTTACAAAGATAGGAACATTCAATTAATGATCCGGCCGGTTAGATTTGTTTTAAATTACTACAAAAAGTGTTAGGAACCAATTTGAAGTTAATCGGATATATTTTGGCATGCAATCCAACAAATGACTAAAAAAAGTCTTAAAACCTAAGGCATTTACAAGGATAGGAACTTTTAATTTTTTATCCGGCCGTTAGATTTATTTAAATTGCTATGAAAAGTGTCATGAGCAAGTTTGAATATGATCAGTAAATATTTTGGTATGCAATCGACCAAATGTCTAAAAAAGGCTGAAAACATAAGGCATTTACAACGATAGACACTTTCAATTAAGGATCTGACCGTTAGATTTGTTTAAATTGCTAGGAAAGGTGTTATGAAAAAATTTGAAGATAATCAGATATATTTTAGCATGTATTCTAACAAATATCAACAAAAATACCGAAAACCTGAGACTTTTACAAAGATAGGCACATTCAATTAATGATACGACCGTAATATTTGTTTAAATTTCAAAGAAAAGTGTTATGACCAAATATGAAGATAATCGGATATATTTTGGCATGCAATCCAACAAATATCGACAAAAATACCGGAAAACCTAAGGCAGTTACAAAGATAGGAACTTTCAATTAATGATCCGACCATTTTATTTGTTTAAATTGCTAGGAAAAGTGCTATGACCAAATTTGAAGATAATCAGATATATTTTGGCATGTAATCCAACAAATATCAACAAAAATACCGAAAACCTAAGGCATTTACATAGATCGGCACTTTCAATAAATGATCCGACCTTTAGACTTATTTAAACTGCTAAAAAACGTGTTATGACCAAGTTTGAATATAATCGGATATATTTTGGCATGCAATCCACCGAATGTCTGCAAAAAGACCAAAAAACCTAAGGCATTTTCAAATATAGGCACATTCAATTAATGGTCCAACCGTTAGATTTATTTTAATTTCTAAGAAAAGTGTTACGACCAAGTTTGAATATAATCGGATATATTTTGTCATGCAATCCACCTATTGTCTACAAAAAGACCGAAAACCTAAGGCATTTTCAAAGATAGGAACTTTCAATTAATGATCCGACCATTAGATTTGTTTAAATTGCTAAGAAAAGTGCTATGACCGAGTATAAATATAATCGGATATATTTTGGCATGCAATCCAACAAATATCAACAAAAATACCGAAAACCTAAGGCATTTACAAAGATAGGCACATTCAATTAATGATCCGACCGTTAGACTTATTTAAATTGCTAAAAAAAGTGTTATGACCAAGTTTTAATATAATCGGATATATTTTGGCTTGCAATCCACTGAATATCTGCAAAAAGACCGAAAACCTAAGGCATTTTCAAAGATAGGCACTTTCAATTAATTATCCAACCGTTAGATTTGTTAAAATTGCTAATAAAAGTGTGATGACCCAATTTGAAGATAATCAGATATTTTTTTGCATTGAAATTCAACAAATATCAACAAAAATACCGAAAACGAAGGCATTTATAAAGATAAGCACTTTCAATTAACGATCTGACCATTAGATTTGCTTGAACTGCTAGGAAAAGTGTTATGATCAAATTTTAATATAATCAGATATATTTTGGCATGCAATCCACCGAATGTCTGGAAAAAGACCAAAAACTTAAGGCATTTACAAATATAGGCACATTCAATTAATGATCCGACCGTTAGATTTATTTTAATTTCTATGAAAAATGTTACGACCAAGTTTGAATATAGTCGAATATATTTTGGCACGCAATCCACCTAATGTCTACAAAACGACCGAAAACCTAAGGCATTTACAAAGATATGAACTTTGAATTAATGATCCGACCGATAAATTTGTTTAAATTGCTTATAAAAGTGTTATGACCACATTTGAAGATAATCAGATATATTTTGGCATGAAATCCAACAAATATCAACAAAAATAGCGAAAACTTGAGACATTTACAAAGATATGCATTTTCAATTAATGATACGACCGTTATATTAGTTTAAATTTCTAAGAAAAGTGTCATGACCAAATTTGAAGAAAATCGGATATATTTTGGCATGCAATCCAACAAATGTCAACAAAAATACCAAAAAACCTAAGGCATTTACAAAGATAGGAACTTTTAATTAATGATCCGACCATTCTATTTGTTTAAATTGCTAGAAAAGTGCTATGACCAAATTTGAAGATAATCGGATATATGTTGGCATGCAATGCAACAAATGTCTACAAAATGACCGAAAACCTAAGGCATTTACAGGGATAGGAACCTTCAATTAATGATCCGACCGTTAGACATATTTAAATTGCTAATAAAAGTGTTATGTCCAGGTTTATATATAATCGGATATATTTTGGCATGCAATCCACCGAATGTCTATAAAAAGACCGAAAACCTAAGGCATTTACAAATATAAGCACTTTCAATTAATGATCCGACCGTTAGATTTATTTAAATTGCTATGAAAAGTGTTACGACCAAGTTTAAATGTAATCGGATATATTTTGGCATGCAATCCACGAAATGTCTACAAAAAAATCGAAAACATAAGGCATTTACAAAGATAGGAACTTTCAATTAATGATCCGACCATTAGATTTGTTTAAACTGCTAGGAAAAGTGTTATGGCCAAGTTTTAATATAATCGAATATATTTTGGCATGCAATCCAACAATTGTCAACAAAAGGACAGAAAACTTGAGGCATTTAAAAAAATTGGAACTTTCAATTTATAATCCGACGGTTAGATTTATTTAAATTGCTCTGAAAAGTGTTATGACCCAGTTTGAATATAATCGGATATATTTTGGCATGTAATCCAACAAATGTCTACAAAAAGACCGATAACCTAAGGCATTTACAAAGATAGGCACTTTCAATTAATGATCCGATCATTAGACTTATTTAAATTGCTAGGAAAAGTCTTATTACCAAGTTTGAATATAATCGGGTATATTTTGGAATGCAATCCACCGAATGTCTACAAAAAGGCCGAAAACCTAAGGCATTTACAAAGATAAGCACTTTCAATTAATGATCTGACCGTTAGATTTATTTAAATTGCTATGAAAAGTGTTACGACCAAGTTTGAATATAAATCGAATATATTTTGGCATGCAATCCACCAAATGTCTACTAAAAGACCGAAAACCTATGGAATTTACAAAGATAGGAACTTTCAATTAATGATCCGACCATTAGATTTGTTTAAATTGCTAGCAAAAGTATTATGACTAAGTTTTAATACAATCGGATATATTTTGACATGCAACCCAACAATTGTCTATAAAAAGACTGAAAACCTGAGGCATTTACAAAGATAGGAACATTCAATTAATGATCCGGCCGGTTAGATTTGTTTAAATTACTACAAAAAGTGTTAGGAACCAGTTTGAAGTTAATCGGATATATTTTGGCATGCAATCCAACAAATGACTAAAAAAAGACAGCAAACCTAAGGCAATTACTAGGATAGGCACTTTTAATTTTTTATTCGACCGTTAGATTTATTTAAATTGCTATGAAAAGTGTCTTGAGCAAGTTTGAATATGATCAGAAATATTTTGGTATGCAATCGACCAAATGTCTAAAAAATGTCGAAAACAAAAGGCATTTACAACGATAAACACTTTCAATTAAGGATCGACCGTTAGATTTGTTTAAATTGCTAGGAAATGTGTTATGAAAAAATTTGAAGATAATCAGATATATTTTGGCATGTATTCCAACAAATATCAACAAAAATACCGAAAACCTGAGACTTTTACAAAGATCAGCACATTCAATTAATGATACGACCGTAATATTTGTTTAAATTTCTAAGAAACGTGTTATGACCAAATTTAAAGATAATCGGATATATTTTGGCATGCAATCCAACAAATATCAACAAAAATACCGAAAAACCTGAGGCATTTACAAAGATAGGAACTTTCAATTAATGATCCGACCGTTAGATTTGTTTAAATTGCTTATAAAAGTGTTATGACCAAATTTGAAGATAATCAGATATATTTTGGCAAGCAATCGAACAAATATCCACAAAAATACCGAAAACCTGAGACATTTACAAAGATAGGCACTTTCAATTAATGATACGAACGTTATATTAGTTTAAATTTCTAAGAAAAGTGTCATGACCAAATTTGAAGATAATCGGATATATTTCGGCACGCAATCTAACAAATATCAACAAAAATAACAAAAAACCTAAGGCATTTACAAATATAGGAACTTTTAATTAATGATTCGACCATTCTATTTGTTTAAATTGCTAGGAAAAGTGATATCACCAAATTTGAAGATAATCGGATATATTTTGGCACGCAATGCAACAAATGTCTACAAAATGACTGAAAATTTAAGGCATTTACAGAGATAGAAACCTTCAATTAATGATCCGACCGTTAGACATATTTAAATTGCTAATAAAAGTGTTATGTCCAGGTTTGTATATAATCGGATATATTTTGGCATGCAATCCACCGAATGTCTACAAAAAGACCGAAAAACTAAGGCATTTACAAATATAAACACTTTCAATTTATGATCCGACCGTTAGATTTATTTAAATTGCTATGAAAAAGTGTTACGACCAAGTTTGAATGTAATCGGATATATTTTGGCATGCAATCCACGAAATGTCTACAAAAAAATCGAAAACCTAAGGCATTTACAAAGATAGGAACTTTCAATTAATGATCCGACCATTAGATTTGTTTAAACTGCTAGGAAAAGTGTTATGGCCAAGTTTTACTATAATCGAATATATTTTGGCATGCAATCCAACAATTGTCTACAAAAGGACAGAAAACTTGAGGCATTTAAAAAAATAGGAACTTTCAATTAATAATCCGACGGTTAGATTTATTTAAATTGCTCGAAAAGTGTTATAACCCAGTTTGAATATAGTCGGATACATTTTGGCGTGCAATCCAACAAATGTCTACAAAAAGACCGAAAACCTAAGGCATTTACAAAGATAGGCACTTTCAATTAATGATGCGACCGTTATACTTATTTAAATTGCTAAGAAAAGTCTTATGACCAAGTTTGAATATAATCGGGTATATTTTGGCATGCAATCCACCGATTGTCTACAAAAAGGCCGAAAACCTAAGGCATTTACAAAGATAGGCACATTCAATTAATGACCCGACCGTTAGATTTATTTTAATTTCTATGAAAAATGTTACGACCTAGTTTGAATATAATCGGATATATTTTGGCATGCAATCCACCGAATGTCTGCAAAAAGACCGAAAACCTAAGGCATTTACAAATACAGGCACATTCAATTATTGGTCCGACCGTTAGATTTATTTTAATTTCTAGGAAAAGTGTTACGACCAAGTTTGAATATAATCGGATATATTTTTGCCTGCAATTCACCTAATGTCTACAAAAAGACCGAAAACCTAAGGCATTTTCAAAGATAGGAAACTTTCAATTAATGATCCGACCATTAGATTTGTTTAAATTGCTAAGAAAAGTGTTATGACCGAGAAAAAATATAATCGGATATATTTTGGCATGCAAGCCAACAAATATCAACAAAAATACCGAAAACCTAAGGCATTTACAAAGATAGATACTTTCAATTAATGATCCGACCGTTAGACTTATTTAAATTGCTAAAAAAAGTGTTATGACCAAGTTTTAATATAATCGGATATATTTTTGCATGCAATCCAACGAATATCTTCCAAAATACCGAAAACCTAAGGCATTTTCAAAGATAGGCACTTTCAATTAATTATCTGACCGTAAGATTTGTTTAAATTGCTAATAAAAGTGTGATGACCCAATTTGAAGATAATCAGATATTTTTTGGCATTGAAATTAAACAAATATCAACAAAAATACCGAAAATCGAAGGCATTTATAAAGATAGGCACTTTCAATTAACGATCCGACCATTAGATTTGTTTGAACTACTAGGAAAAGTGTTATGACCAAGTTTTAATTCAATCCGATATATTTTGGCATTCAATCCACCGAATGTCTGGAAAAAGACCGAAAACCACCTAAGGCATTTACAAAGATAGGCACATTCAATTAATGACCCGACCGTTAGATTTATTTTAATTTCTATGAAAAATGTTACGACCAAGTTTGAATATAATCGGATATATTTTGGCATGCAATCCACCTAATGTCTACAAAACGACCGAAAACCTAAGACATTTAGAAAAAGGTATGAACTTTGAATTAATGATCCGATCGATAGATTCATTTAAATTGCTAGGAAATGTGTTATTAAAAAATTTGAAGATAATCAGATATATTTTGGCATGTATTCCAACAAATATCAACAAAAATACCGAAAACCTGAGACTTTTACAAAGATAGGCACATTCAATTAATGATACGACCGTAATATTTGTTTAAATTTCAAAGAAAAGTGTTATGACTAAATTTGAAGATAATCGGATATATTTTGGCATGCAATCCAACAAATATCAACAAAAATACCGAAAAACCTAAGGCATTTTCAAAGATAGGAACTTTCAATTAATGATCCGATCATTTTATTTGTTTAAATGGCTAAGAAAAGTGCTTTGACCAAATTTGAAGATAATCTGATATATTTTGGCATGTAATGCAACAAATGTCTACAAAATGACCGAAAACCTAAGGCATTTACCAAGATAGGAACTTTGAATTAATGATCCGACCGTTAGATTTGTTTAAATTGCTTATAAATGTGTTATGACCAAATTTGAAGATAATCAGATATATTTTGGCATGCAATCCAACAAATATCAACAAAAATACCGAAAACCTGAGACATTTACAAAAATAGGCACTTTCAATTAATGATACGAAGGTTATATTAGTTTAAATTTCTAGGAAAAGTGTCATGACCAAATTTGAAGATAATCGGATATATTTCGGCATGCAATCCAACAAATATCAACAAAAATATAGAAAAACCTACGGCATTTACAAAGATAGGAACTTTGAATTAATGATCCAACCATTCTATTTGTTTAAATTGCTAAGTAAAGTGCTACGACCAAATTTGAAGATAATCGGATATATTTTGGTATGCAATGCAACAAATGTCTACAAAATGACCGAAAACCTAAGACATTTACAAGATAGGAACCTTGAATTAATGATCCGACCGTTAGATTTGTTTAAATTTCTTATAAAAGTGTTATGACCAAATTTGAAGATAATTAGATATATTTTGGAAGCCAATCCAATAAATATCAACAAAAATACCGAAAACCTAAGGCATTTACAATGATTGGCACTTTCAATTAATGATCCGACCGTTAGACTTATTGAAATTGCTAAAAAAAAGTGTTATGACCAAGTTTGAATATAATCGGATATGTTTTGGCATGAAATCCACCGAATGTCTGCAAAAAGAACGAAACCTAAGGCATTTACAAAGATAGGAACATTCAATTAATGATCCGACCGTTAGAATTATTTTAATTTCTATGAAAAATGTTATGACCAAGTGTGAATATAATCGGATTTGTTTTGGCATGCAATCCACCTAATGTCTACAAAACGACCGAAAACCTATGGCATTTACAAAGATATGAACTTTGAATTAACGATCCGACCGTTAGATTTGTTTAAATTGGTTATAAAAGTGTTATGATCGAATTTGAAGAAAATCAGACATATTTTGGCATGTATTCCAAAAAATATGAAGAAAAATACCGAAAACCTGTTTTAGAAAGATAGGCACAATCAATTAATGATACGACTGTAATATTTTTTTAAATTTCTAAGAAAAGTGTTATGACCAAATTTGAAGATAATCGGATATATTTTGGCATGCAATCCAACAAATATCAACAAAAATACCGAAAAACCAAAGATATTAACAAAGATAGGAACTTTCAATTAATGATCCGACCATTTTATTTGTTTAAATTGCTAAGAAAAGTGCTATGACCAAATTTGAAGATAAACGGATATATTTTGGCATTCAATGCAACAAATGTCTATAAAATGAACGAAACCTAAGGCATTTACGAAGATAGGAACTTTGAATTAATGATCCGACCGTTAGATTTGTTTAAATTGCTAATAAAAGTGTTATGACCAAATTTGAATATAATCAGATATATTTTGGCATGCAATCCAACAAATATCAACAAAAATACCGAAAACCTAAGGCATTTATATAGATCGGCACTTTTAATTAATGATCCGAACTTTAGACTTATTTAAATTGCTAAAAAACGTGTTATGACCAAGTTTGAATATAATCGGATATATTTTGGCATGCAATCCACCAAATGTCTGCAAAAAGACCGAAAACCTAAGGCATTTACAAATACAGGCACATTCAATTATTGGTCCGACCGTTAGATTTATTTTAATTTCTAGGAAAAGTGTTACGACCAAGTTTGAATATAATCGGATATATTTTTGCCTGCAATTCACCTAATGTCTACAAAAAGACCGAAAACCTAAGGCATTTTCAAAGATAGGAAACTTTCAATTAATGATCCGACCATTAGATTTGTTTAAATTGCTAAGAAAAGTGTTATGATCGAGAAAAAATATAATCGGATATATTTTGGCATGCAATCCAACAAATATCAACAAAAATACCGAAAACCTAAGGCATTTACAAAGATAGGTACTTTCAATTAATGATCCGACCGTTAGACTTATTTAAATTGCTAAAAAAAGTGTTATGACCAAGTTTTAATATAATCGGATAAATTTTGGCATGCAATCCAACGAATATCTTACAAAAGACCGAAAACCTAAGGCATTTTCAAGGATAGGCACTTTCAATTAATTATCCGACCGTAAGATTTGTTTAAATTGCTAATAAAAGTGTGATGACCCAATTTGAAGATAATCAGATATTTTTTGGCATTGCAATTAAACAAATATCAACAAAATTACCGAAAATCGAATGCATTTATAAAGATAGGCACTTTCAATTAACGATCCGACCATTAGATTTGTTTGAACTGCTAGGAAAAGTGTTATGACCAAGTTTTAATTCAATCCGATATATTTTGGCATTCAATCCACCGAATGTTTGGAAAAAGACCGAAAACCACCTAAGGCATTTACAAAGATAGGCACATTCAATTAATGACCCGACCGTTAGATTTATTATAATTTCTATGAAAAATGTTACGACCTAGTTTGAATATAATCGGATATATTTTGGCATGCAATCCACCTAATGTCTACAAAACGACCGAAAACCTAAGGCATTTACAAAGATATGAACTTTGAATTAATGATCCGACCGATAGATTCGTTTAAATTGCTAGAAAATGTGTTATGAAAAAATTTGAAGATAATCAGTTATATTTTGGCATGTATTCCAACAAATATCAACAAAAATACCGAAAACCTGAGACTTTTACAAAGATAGGCACATTCAATTAATGATACGACCGTAATATTTGTTTAAATTTCAAAGAAAAGTGTTATGACCAAATTTGAAGATAATCGGATATATTTTGGCATGCAAACCAACAAATATCAACAAAAATACCGAAAAACCTAAGGCATTTACAAAGATAGGAACTTTCAATTAATGATCCGATCATTTTATTTGTTTAAATGGCTAAGAAAAGTGCTATGACCAAATTTGAAGATAATCTGATATATTTTGGCATGTAATGCAACAAATGTCTACAAAATGACCGAAAACCTAAGGCATTTACCAAGATAGGAACTTTGAATTAATGATCCGACCGTTAGATTTGTTTAAATTGCTTATAAAAGTGTTATGACCAAATTTGAAGATAATCAGATATATTTTGGCATGCAATCCAACAAATATCAACAAAAATACCGAAAACCTGAGACATTTACAAAAATAGGCACTTTCAATTAATGATACGACCGTTATATTAGTTTAAATTTCTAGGAAAAGTGTCATGACCAAATTTGAAGATAATCGGATATATTTCGGCATGCAATCCAACAAATATCAACAAAAATACAGAAAAACCTACGGCATTTACAAAGATAGGAACTTTGAATTAATGATCCGACCATTCTATTTGTTTAAATTGCTAAGTAAAGTGCTACGACCAAATTTGAAGATAATCGGATATATTTTGGTATGCAATGCAACAAATGTCTACAAAATGACCGAAAACCTAAGACATTTACAAGATAGGAACCTTGAATTAATGATCCGACCGTTAGATTTGTTTAAATTTCTTATAAAAGTGTTATGACCAAATTTGAAGATAATTAGATATATTTTGGAAGCCAATCCAACAAATATCAACAAAAATACCGAAAACATAATGCATTTACAATGATTGGCACTTTCAATTAATGATCTGACCGTTAGACTTATTGAAATTGCTATAAAAAAGTGTTATGACCAAGTTTGAATATAATCGGATATGTTTTAGCATGCAATCCACCGAATGTCTGCAAAAAGAACGAAACCTAAGGCATTTACAAAGATAGGCACATTCAATTAATGATCCGACCGTTAGATTTATTTTAATTTCTATGAAAATGTTATGACCAAGTTTGAATATAATCGGATTTGTTTTGGCATGCAATCCACCTAATGTCTACAAAACGACCGAAAACCAAAGGCATTTACAAAGATATGAACTTTGAATTAACGATCCGACCGTCAGATTTGTTTAAATTGGTTATAAAAGTGTTGTGACCGATTTTGAAGAAAATCAGACATATTTTGGCATGTATTCCAAAAAATATGAAGAAAAATACCGAAAACCTGTTTTACAAAGATAGGCACAATCAATTAATGATACGACCGTAATATTTTTATAAATTTCTAAGAAAATTGTTATGACCAAATTTGAAGATAATCGGATATATATTTGGCATGCAATCCAACAAATATCAACAAAAATACCGAAAAACCTAAGACATTAACAAAGATAGGTACTTTCAATTAATGATCCGACCGTTAGACTTATTTAAATTGCTAAAAAAAGTGTTATGACCAAGTTTTAATATAATCGGATATATTTTGGCATGCAATCCAACGAATATCTTCCAAAAGACCGAAAACCTAAGGCATTTTCAAAGATAGGCACTTTCAATTAATTATCCGACCGTAAGATTTGTTTAAATTGCTAATAAAAGTGTGATGACCCAATTTGAAGATAATCAGATATTTTTTTGCATTAAAATTAAACAAATATCAACAAAAATACCGAAAATCGAAGGCATTTATAAAGATAGGCACTTTCAATTAACGATCCGACCATTAGATTTGTTTGAACTCGCTAGGAAAAGTGTTATGACCAAGTTTTAATTCAATCCGTTATATTTTGGCATTCAATCCACCGAATGTCTGGAAAAAGACCGAAAACCACCTAAGGCATTTACAAAGATAGGCACATTCAATTAATGACCCGACCGTTAGATTTATTATAATTTCTATGAAAAATGTTACGACCTAGTTTGAATATAATCGGATATATTTTGGCATGCAATCCACCTAATGTCTACAAAACGACCGAAAACCTAAGGCATTTACAAAGATATGAACTTTGAATTAATGATCCGACCGATAGATTCGTTTAAATTGCTAGAAAATGTGTTATGAAAAAATTTGAAGATAATCTGTTATATTTTGGCATGTATTCCAACAAATATCAACAAAAATACCGAAAACCTGAGACTTTTACAAAGATAGGCACATTCAATTAATGATACGACCGTAATATTTGTTTAAATTTCAAAGAAAAGTGTTATGACCAAATTTGAAGATAATCGGATATATTTTGGCATGCAAACCAACAAATATCAACAAAAATACCGAAAAACCTAAGGCATTTACAAAGATAGGAACTTTCAATTAATGATCCGATCATTTTATTTGTTTAAATGGCTAAGAAAAGTGCTATGACCAAATTTGAAGATAATCTGATATATTTTGGCATGTAATGCAACAAATGTCTACAAAATGACCGAAAACCTAAGGCATTTACCAAGATAGGAACTTTGAATTAAGGATCCGACCGTTAGATTTGTTTAAATTGCTTATAAAAGTGTTATAACCAAATTTGAAGATAATCAGATATATTTTGGCATGCAATCCAACAAATATCAACAAAAATACCAAAAACCTGAGACATTTACAAAAATAGGCACTTTCAATTAATGATACGACCGTTATATTAGTTTAAATTTCTAGGAAAAGTGTCATGACCAAATTTGAAGATAATCGGATATATTTCGGCATTCAATCCAACAAATATCAACAAAAATACGGAAACACCTACGGCATTTACAAAGATAGGAACTTTGAATTAATGATCCGACCATTCTATTTGTTTAAATTGCTAAGTAAAGTGCTATGACAAAATTTGAAGATAATCGGATATATTTTGGTATGCAATGCAACAAATGTCTACAAAATGACCGAAAACCTAAGACATTTACAAGATAGGAACCTTGAATTAATGATCCGACCGTTAGATTTGTTTAAATTTCTTATAAAAGTGTTATGACCAAATTTGAAGATAATTAGATATATTTTGGAAGCCAATCCAACAAATATCAACAAAAATACCGAAAACATAATGCATTTACAATGATTGGCACTTTCAATTAATGATCTGACCGTTAGACTTATTGAAATTGCTATAAAAAAGTGTTATGACCAAGTTTGAATATAATCGGATATGTTTTAGCATGCAATCCACCGAATGTCTGCAAAAAGAACGAAACCTAAGGCATTTACAAAGATAGGCACATTCAATTAATGATCCGACCGTTAGATTTATTTTAATTTCTATGAAAATGTTATGACCAAGTTTGAATATAATCGGATTTGTTTTGGCATGCAATCCACCTAATGTCTACAAAACGACCGAAAACCAAAGGCATTTACAAAGATATGAACTTTGAATTAACGATCCGACCGTCAGATTTGTTTAAATTGGTTATAAAAGTGTTGTGACCGATTTTGAAGAAAATCAGACATATTTTGGCATGTATTCCAAAAAATATGAAGAAAAATACCGAAAACCTGTTTTACAAAGATAGGCACAATCAATTAATGATACGACCGTAATATTTTTATAAATTTCTAAGAAAATTGTTATGACCAAATTTGAAGATAATCGGATATATATTTGGCATGCAATCCAACAAATATCAACAAAAATACCGAAAAACCTAAGACATTAACAAAGATAGGTACTTTCAATTAATGATCCGACCGTTAGACTTATTTAAATTGCTAAAAAAAGTGTTATGACCAAGTTTTAATATAATCGGATATATTTTGGCATGCAATCCAACGAATATCTTCCAAAAGACCGAAAACCTAAGGCATTTTCAAAGATAGGCACTTTCAATTAATTATCCGACCGTAAGATTTGTTTAAATTGCTAATAAAAGTGTGATGACCCAATTTGAAGATAATCAGATATTTTTTTGCATTAAAATTAAACAAATATCAACAAAAATACCGAAAATCGAAGGCATTTATAAAGATAGGCACTTTCAATTAACGATCCGACCATTAGATTTGTTTGAACTCGCTAGGAAAAGTGTTATGACCAAGTTTTAATTCAATCCGTTATATTTTGGCATTCAATCCACCGAATGTCTGGAAAAAGACCGAAAACCACCTAAGGCATTTACAAAGATAGGCACATTCAATTAATGACCCGACCGTTAGATTTATTATAATTTCTATGAAAAATGTTACGACCTAGTTTGAATATAATCGGATATATTTTGGCATGCAATCCACCTAATGTCTACAAAACGACCGAAAACCTAAGGCATTTACAAAGATATGAACTTTGAATTAATGATCCGACCGATAGATTCGTTTAAATTGCTAGAAAATGTGTTATGAAAAAATTTGAAGATAATCAGTTATATTTTGGCATGTATTCCAACAAATATCAACAAAAATACCGAAAACCTGAGACTTTTACAAAGATAGGCACATTCAATTAATGATACGACCGTAATATTTGTTTAAATTTCAAAGAAAAGTGTTATGACCAAATTTGAAGATAATCGGATATATTTTGGCATGCAAACCAACAAATATCAACAAAAATACCGAAAAACCTAAGGCATTTACAAAGATAGGAACTTTCAATTAATGATCCGATCATTTTATTTGTTTAAATGGCTAAGAAAAGTGCTATGACCAAATTTGAAGATAATCTGATATATTTTGGCATGTAATGCAACAAATGTCTACAAAATGACCGAAAACCTAAGGCATTTACCAAGATAGGAACTTTGAATTAATGATCCGACCGTTAGATTTGTTTAAATTGCTTATAAAAGTGTTATGACCAAATTTGAAGATAATCTGATATATTTTGGCATGCAATCCAACAAATATCAACAAAAATACCGAAAACCTGAGACATTTACAAAAATAGGCACTTTCAATTAATGATACGACCGTTATATTAGTTTAAATTTCTAGGAAAAGTGTCATGACCAAATTTGAAGATAATCGGATATATTTCGGCATGCAATCCAACAAATATCAACAAAAATACGGAAAAACCTACGGCATTTACAAAGATAGGAACTTTGAATTAATGATCCGACCATTCTATTTGTTTAAATTGCTAAGTAAAGTGCTACGACCAAATTTGAAGATAATCGGATATATTTTGGTATGCAATGCAACAAATGTCTACAAAATGACCGAAAACCTAAGACATTTACAAGATAGGAACCTTGAATTAATGATCCGACCGTTAGATTTGTTTAAATTTCTTATAAAAGTGTTATGACCAAATTTGAAGATAATTAGATATATTTTGGAAGCCAATCCAACAAATATCAACAAAAATACCGAAAACATAATGCATTTACAATGATTGGCACTTTCAATTAATGATCTGACCGTTAGACTTATTGAAATTGCTATAAAAAAGTGTTATGACCAAGTTTGAATATAATCGGATATGTTTTAGCATGCAATCCACCGAATGTCTCAAAAAGAACGAAACCTAAGGCATTTACAAAGATAGGCACATTCAATTAATGATCCGACCGTTAGATTTATTTTAATTTCTATGAAAATGTTATGACCAAGTTTGAATATAATCGGATTTGTTTTGGCATGCAATCCACCTAATGTCTACAAAACGACCGAAAACCAAAGGCATTTACAAAGATATGAACTTTGAATTAACGATCCGACCGTCAGATTTGTTTAAATTGGTTATAAAAGTGTTGTGACCGATTTTGAAGAAAATCAGACATATTTTGGCATGTATTCCAAAAAATATGAAGAAAAATACCGAAAACCTGTTTTACAAAGATAGGCACAATCAATTAATGATACGACCGTAATATTTTTATAAATTTCTAAGAAAATTGTTATGACCAAATTTGAAGATAATCGGATATATATTTGGCATGCAATCCAACAAATATCAACAAAAATACCGAAAAACCTAAGACATTAACAAAGATAGGTACTTTCAATTAATGATCCGACCGTTAGACTTATTTAAATTGCTAAAAAAAGTGTTATGACCAAGTTTTAATATAATCGGATATATTTTGGCATGCAATCCAACGAATATCTTCCAAAAGACCGAAAACCTAAGGCATTTTCAAAGATAGGCACTTTCAATTAATTATCCGACCGTAAGATTTGTTTAAATTGCTAATAAAAGTGTGATGACCCAATTTGAAGATAATCAGATATTTTTTTGCATTAAAATTAAACAAATATCAACAAAAATACCGAAAATCGAAGGCATTTATAAAGATAGGCACTTTCAATTAACGATCCGACCATTAGATTTGTTTGAACTCGCTAGGAAAAGTGTTATGACCAAGTTTTAATTCAATCCGTTATATTTTGGCATTCAATCCACCGAATGTCTGGAAAAAGACCGAAAACCACCTAAGGCATTTACAAAGATAGGCACATTCAATTAATGACCCGACCGTTAGATTTATTATAATTTCTATGAAAAATGTTACGACCTAGTTTGAATATAATCGGATATATTTTGGCATGCAATCCACCTAATGTCTACAAAACGACCGAAAACCTAAGGCATTTACAAAGATATGAACTTTGAATTAATGATCCGACCGATAGATTCGTTTAAATTGCTAGAAAATGTGTTATGAAAAAATTTGAAGATAATCGGTTATATTTTGGCATGTATTCCAACAAATATCAACAAAAATACCGAAAACCTGAGACTTTTACAAAGATAGGCACATTCAATTAATGATACGACCGTAATATTTGTTTAAATTTCAAAGAAAAGTGTTATGACCAAATTTGAAGATAATCGGATATATTTTGGCATGCAAACCAACAAATATCAACAAAAATACCGAAAAACCTAAGGCATTTACAAAGATAGGAACTTTCAATTAATGATCCGATCATTTTATTTGTTTAAATGGCTAAGAAAAGTGCTATGACCAAATTTGAAGATAATCTGATATATTTTGGCATGTAATGCAACAAATGTCTACAAAATGACCGAAAACCTAAGGCATTTACCAAGATAGGAACTTTGAATTAATGATCCGACCGTTAGATTTGTTTAAATTGCTTATAAAAGTGTTATGACCAAATTTGAAGATAATCAGATATATTTTGGCATGCAATCCAACAAATATCAACAAAAATACCGAAAACCTGAGACATTTACAAAAATAGGCACTTTCAATTAATGATACGACCGTTATATTAGTTTAAATTTCTAGGAAAAGTGTCATGACCAAATTTGAAGATAATCGGATATATTTCGGCATGCAATCCAACAAATATCAACAAAAATACAGAAAAACCTACGGCATTTACAAAGATAGGAACTTTGAATTAATGATCCGACCATTCTATTTGTTTAAATTGCTAAGTAAAGTGCTACGACCAAATTTGAAGATAATCGGATATATTTTGGTATGCAATGCAACAAATGTCTACAAAATGACCGAAAACCTAAGACATTTACAAGATAGGAACCTTGAATTAATGATCCGACCGTTAGATTTGTTTAAATTTCTTATAAAAGTGTTATGACCAAATTTGAAGATAATTAGATATATTTTGGAAGCCAATCCAACAAATATCAACAAAAATACCGAAAACATAATGCATTTACAATGATTGGCACTTTCAATTAATGATCTCGACCGTTAGACTTATTGAAATTGCTATAAAAAAGTGTTATGACCAAGTTTGAATATAATCGGATATGTTTTAGCATGCAATCCACCGAATGTCTGCAAAAAGAACGAAACCTAAGGCATTTACAAAGATAGGCACATTCAATTAATGATCCGACCGTTAGATTTATTTTAATTTCTATGAAAATGTTATGACCAAGTTTGAATATAATCGGATTTGTTTTGGCATGCAATCCACCTAATGTCTACAAAACGACCGAAAACCAAAGGCATTTACAAAGATATGAACTTTGAATTAACGATCCGACCGTCGTATTTGTTTAAATTGGTTATAAAAGTGTTGTGACCGATTTTGAAGAAAATCAGACATATTTTGGCATGTATTCCAAAAAATATGAAGAAAAATACCGAAAACCTGTTTTACAAAGATAGGCACAATCAATTAATGATACGACCGTAATATTTTTATAAATTTCTAAGAAAATTGTTATGACCAAATTTGAAGATAATCGGATATATATTTGGCATGCAATCCAACAAATATCAACAAAAATACCGAAAAACCTAAGACATTAACAAAGATAGGTACTTTCAATTAATGATCCGACCGTTAGACTTATTTAAATTGCTAAAAAAAGTGTTATGACCAAGTTTTAATATAATCGGATATATTTTGGCATGCAATCCAACGAATATCTTCCAAAAGACCGAAAACCTAAGGCATTTTCAAAGATAGGCACTTTCAATTAATTATCCGACCGTAAGATTTGTTTAAATTGCTAATAAAAGTGTGATGACCCAATTTGAAGATAATCAGATATTTTTTTGCATTAAAATTAAACAAATATCAACAAAAATACCGAAAATCGAAGGCATTTATAAAGATAGGCACTTTCAATTAACGATCCGACCATTAGATTTGTTTGAACTCGCTAGGAAAAGTGTTATGACCAAGTTTTAATTCAATCCGTTATATTTTGGCATTCAATCCACCGAATGTCTGGAAAAAGACCGAAAACCACCTAAGGCATTTACAAAGATAGGCACATTCAATTAATGACCCGACCGTTAGATTTATTATAATTTCTATGAAAAATGTTACGACCTAGTTTGAATATAATCGGATATATTTTGGCATGCAATCCACCTAATGTCTACAAAACGACCGAAAACCTAAGGCATTTACAAAGATATGAACTTTGAATTAATGATCCGACCGATAGATTCGTTTAAATTGCTAGAAAATGTGTTATGAAAAAATTTGAAGATAATCAGTTATATTTTGGCATGTATTCCAACAAATATCAACAAAAATACCGAAAACCTGAGACTTTTACAAAGATAGGCACATTCAATTAATGATACGACCGTAATATTTGTTTAAATTTCAAAGAAAAGTGTTATGACCAAATTTGAAGATAATCGGATATATTTTGGCATGCAAACCAACAAATATCAACAAAAATACCGAAAAACCTAAGGCATTTACAAAGATAGGAACTTTCAATTAATGATCCGATCATTTTATTTGTTTAAATGGCTAAGAAAAGTGCTATGACCAAATTTGAAGATAATCTGATATATTTTGGCATGTAATGCAACAAATGTCTACAAAATGACCGAAAACCTAAGGCATTTACCAAGATAGGAACTTTGAATTAATGATCCGACCGTTAGATTTGTTTAAATTGCTTATAAAAGTGTTATGACCAAATTTGAAGATAATCAGATATATTTTGGCATGCAATCCAACAAATATCAACAAAAATACCGAAAACCTGAGACATTTACAAAAATAGGCACTTTCAATTAATGATACGACCGTTATATTAGTTTAAATTTCTAGGAAAAGTGTCATGACCAAATTTGAAGATAATCGGATATATTTCGGCATGCAATCCAACAAATATCAACAAAAATACGTAAAAACCTACGGCATTTACAAAGATAGGAACTTTGAATTAATGATCCGACCATTCTATTTGTTTAAATTGCTAAGTAAAGTGCTACGACCAAATTTGAAGATAATCGGATATATTTTGGTATGCAATGCAACAAATGTCTACAAAATGACCGAAAACCTAAGACATTTACAAGATAGGAACCTTGAATTAATGATCCGACCGTTAGATTTGTTTAAATTTCTTATAAAAGTGTTATGACCAAATTTGAAGATAATTAGATATATTTTGGAAGCCAATCCAACAAATATCAACAAAAATACCGAAAACATAATGCATTTACAATGATTGGCACTTTCAATTAATGATCTGACCGTTAGACTTATTGAAATTGCTATAAAAAAGTGTTATGACCAAGTTTGAATATAATCGGATATGTTTTAGCATGCAATCCACCGAATGTCTGCAAAAAGAACGAAACCTAAGGCATTTACAAAGATAGGCACATTCAATTAATGATCCGACCGTTAGATTTATTTTAATTTCTATGAAAATGTTATGACCAAGTTTGAATATAATCGGATTTGTTTTGGCATGCAATCCACCTAATGTCTACAAAACGACCGAAAACCAAAGGCATTTACAAAGATATGAACTTTGAATTAACGATCCGACCGTCAGATTTGTTTAAATTGGTTATAAAAGTGTTGTGACCGATTTTGAAGAAAATCAGACATATTTTGGCATGTATTCCAAAAAATATGAAGAAAAATACCGAAAACCTGTTTTACAAAGATAGGCACAATCAATTAATGATACGACCGTAATATTTTTATAAATTTCTAAGAAAATTGTTATGACCAAATTTGAAGATAATCGGATATATATTTGGCATGCAATCCAACAAATATCAACAAAAATACCGAAAAACCTAAGACATTAACAAAGATAGGTACTTTCAATTAATGATCCGACCGTTAGACTTATTTAAATTGCTAAAAAAAGTGTTATGACCAAGTTTTAATATAATCGGATATATTTTGGCATGCAATCCAACGAATATCTTCCAAAAGACCGAAAACCTAAGGCATTTTCAAAGATAGGCACTTTCAATTAATTATCCGACCGTAAGATTTGTTTAAATTGCTAATAAAAGTGTGATGACCCAATTTGAAGATAATCAGATATTTTTTTGCATTAAAATTAAACAAATATCAACAAAAATACCGAAAATCGAAGGCATTTATAAAGATAGGCACTTTCAATTAACGATCCGACCATTAGATTTGTTTGAACTCGCTAGGAAAAGTGTTATGACCAAGTTTTAATTCAATCCGTTATATTTTGGCATTCAATCCACCGAATGTCTGGAAAAAGACCGAAAACCACCTAAGGCATTTACAAAGATAGGCACATTCAATTAATGACCCGACCGTTAGATTTATTATAATTTCTATGAAAAATGTTACGACCTAGTTTGAATATAATCGGATATATTTTGGCATGCAATCCACCTAATGTCTACAAAACGACCGAAAACCTAAGGCATTTACAAAGATATGAACTTTGAATTAATGATCCGACCGATAGATTCGTTTAAATTGCTAGAAAATGTGTTATGAAAAAATTTGAAGATAATCAGTTATATTTTGGCATGTATTCCAACAAATATCAACAAAAATACCGAAAACCTGAGACTTTTACAAAGATAGGCACATTCAATTAATGATACGACCGTAATATTTGTTTAAATTTCAAAGAAAAGTGTTATGACCAAATTTGAAGATAATCGGATATATTTTGGCATGCAAACCAACAAATATCAACAAAAATACCGAAAAACCTAAGGCATTTACAAAGATAGGAACTTTCAATTAATGATCCGATCATTTTATTTGTTTAAATGGCTAAGAAAAGTGCTATGACCAAATTTGAAGATAATCTGATATATTTTGGCATGTAATGCAACAAATGTCTACAAAATGACCGAAAACCTAAGGCATTTACCAAGATAGGAACTTTGAATTAATGATCCGACCGTTAGATTTGTTTAAATTGCTTATAAAAGTGTTATGACCAAATTTGAAGATAATCGGATATATTTTGGCATGCAATCCAACAAATATCAACAAAAATACCGAAAACCTGAGACATTTACAAAAATAGGCACTTTCAATTAATGATACGACCGTTATATTAGTTTAAATTTCTAGGAAAAGTGTCATGACCAAATTTGAAGATAATCGGATATATTTCGGCATGCAATCCAACAAATATCAACAAAAATACGAGAAAAACCTACGGCATTTACAAAGATAGGAACTTTGAATTAATGATCCGACCATTCTATTTGTTTAAATTGCTAAGTAAAGTGCTACGACCAAATTTGAAGATAATCGGATATATTTTGGTATGCAATGCAACAAATGTCTACAAAATGACCGAAAACCTAAGACATTTACAAGATAGGAACCTTGAATTAATGATCCGACCGTTAGATTTGTTTAAATTTCTTATAAAAGTGTTATGACCAAATTTGAAGATAATTAGATATATTTTGGAAGCCAATCCAACAAATATCAACAAAAATACCGAAAACATAATGCATTTACAATGATTGGCACTTTCAATTAATGATCTCGACCGTTAGACTTATTGAAATTGCTATAAAAAAGTGTTATGACCAAGTTTGAATATAATCGGATATGTTTTAGCATGCAATCCACCGAATGTCCGCAAAAAGAACGAAACCTAAGG
>JANUWF010003386.1:72506-230022 GCA_026120185.1 Voacanga thouarsii
TCGGATATATTTTGGCATGCAAACCAACAAATATCAACAAAAATACCGAAAAACCTAAGGCATTTACAAAGATAGGAACTTTCAATTAATGATCCGATCATTTTATTTGTTTAAATGGCTAAGAAAAGTGCTATGACCAAATTTGAAGATAATCTGATATATTTTGGCATGTAATGCAACAAATGTCTACAAAATGACCGAAAACCTAATCGGATATATTTTGGCATGCAAACCAACAAATATCAACAAAAATACCGAAAAACCTAAGGCATTTACAATGATAGGCACTTTCAATTAACGATCCGACCGTTAGATTTATTTAAATTGCAAATAAAAGTATTATGACCCAATTTGAAGATAATCAGGTATTTTTTGGAATTGCAATCTTACAAATATCAACAAAAATATTGAAAAACCTACGGCATATGCAAATATAAGAACTTTCAATTAATGATCCGACCGTTAGATTTATATAAATTGCTATGAAAAGTGTTACGACCAAGTTTGAATATAATCGGATATATTTTGGCATGCAATCCACGAAATGTCTACAAAAAAATAAAAAACCAAAGGCATTTACAAAGATAGGAAGTTTCAATTAATGATCCGACCATTAGATTTGTTTAAACTGTTAGGAAAAGTGTTATGACCAAGTTTTAATATAATCGAATATATTTTGGCATGCAATCCACCAAATGTCTACAAAAATACCGAAAACCTAAGGCATTTACAAAGATAGGCATTTTCAAATAATGATCCGACCATTACATTTGTTTAAATTGCTAATAAAAGTGTTATGACCAAATTTGAAGATAATCGAATATATTTTGGCATTCAATGCAAGAAATATCAACAAAAATACCGAAAACCTAATGTATTTACAAATACAAGCACTTTAAATTAGTGATCCAACCGTTAGATTTGTTTAAATTTCTAATAAAATTGTTATAACCAAATTTGAAGATAATCGGATATATTATGGCTTGCAATCCAACAAATATTAACAAAAATACCGAAAACCTAAGGCATTTACAAAGATAGGAACTTTTAATTAATGATCCGACCGTTATATTTGTTTAAATTGCTAAGAAAAGTGCTATGACCAAATTTGAAGATAATCGGATATATTTTGGCATGCAATGCAAAAAATGTCTACAAAATGAGTGAAAACCTAAGGCATTTACAAAGATAGGAACCTTGAATTAATGATCTGACCGTTAGATTTGTTTAAATTGATAATAAAAATGTTGTGACCAAGTTTAAATATAATCGGACATATTTTGGCATCCAATCCACTAAATGTCTACAAAAAGAATTAAAACCTATCGTATTTACAAGGATAAGCACCTTCAATTATTGATCAAGCCGTAGGATTTATTTAAGTTGCTATGAAAAGTGTCATGACCAATTTTGAAAATGATCAGATATCTTTTGGTCTGCATTCGACCAAATGTCTACAAAAAGGCTAAAAACACAAGGCATTTACAACGATAGGCATTTTCAATTAATGATCCGACCGTCAGATTTGTTTAAATTGCTAGAAAAAGTGTTATGACCAAATTTGAAGATAATCAGATATATTTTGGCATGTGTTCCAACAAATATCAACAAAAATACCGAAAACCTAAGGTACTTACAAGGATCGGCACTTTCAATTAATGATCTGATCGTTAGATTTGTTTAAATTTCTATGAAAAGTGTAATGACCAATTTTGAAGAAAATCAGATATATTTTGGCATGCAATCCAACAAATATCAACAAAAAAACCGAAAACCTATGGCATTTACAAAGATAGGCACTTTCAATTAATGATCCGACCGTTATATTAGGTTTAATTTCTATGAAAAGTGTTATGACCAAATTTGAAGATAAACGGATATATTTTGGCACGCAATCCAACAAATATCAACAAAAATACTGGAAAACCTAAGGCATTTACAAAGATAGAAACTTTCAATTAATGATCCGACCGTTATATTTGTTTAAATTGCTAAGAAAAGTGCTATAACCAAATTGAAGATAATCGGATATATTTTGGCATGCAATGCAACAAATGTCTACAAAATGACCGAAAACCTAAGGTATTTACACAGATAGGAACTTTGAATTAATGATCCGACCGTTAGATTTGTTTAAATTGTTTATAAAAGTGTTATGGCTAAATTTGAAGATAATCAGATATATTTTGGCATGCAATCCAACAAATATCAACAAGAATACTTAAAACCTCAGGCATTTACAAAGATAGGCACTTTCAATTAATGATCCGACCGTTAGACATATTTAAATTGTTAAGAAAAGTGTTATGACCAAGTTTGTATATAATCGGATATATTTTGGCATTCAATCCACCTAATGTCTACAAAAAGACCGAAAACCTATGGCATTTACAAATATAAGCACTTTCAATTAATGATCCGACCGTTAGATTTATTTTAATTGCTATGAAAAGTGTTAGTTTGAATATAATCGGATATATTTTGGCATGCAATCCACGAAATGTCTACAAAAAAATCGAAAACCTAAGGCATTTACAAAGATAGGAACTTTCAATAAATGATCTGACCATTAGATTTGTTTAAACTGCTAGGAAAAGTGTTATGGCCAAGTTTTAATATATTCGGATATATTTTGGCATGCAATCCACCAAATGTCTACAAAAATACCGAAAACCTAAGGCATTTACAAAGATAGGCATTTTCAAATAATGATCCGACCATTACATTTGTTTAAATTGCTAATAAAAATGTTATGACCAAATTTGAAGATAATCGAATATATTTTGGCATTCAATGCAAGAAATATCAACAAAAATACCGAAAACCTAATGCATTTACAAATACAAGCACTTTAAATTAGTGATCCAACCGTTAGATTTGTTTAAATTTCTAATAAAATTGTTATAACCAAATTTGAAGATAATCGGATATATTATGGCTTGCAATCCAACAAATATTAACAAAAATACCGAAAACCTAAGGCATTTACAAAGATAGGAACTTTTAATTAATGATCCGACCGTTATATTTGTTTAAATTGCTAAGAAAATTGCTATGTCGGATATATTTTGGCATGCAATGCAAAAAATGTCTACAAAATGAGTGAAAACCTAAGGCATTTACAAAGATAGGAACCTTGAATTAATGATCTGACCGTTAGATTTGTTTAAATTGATAATAAAAATGTTGTGACCAAGTTTGAATATAATCGGACATATTTTGGCATCCAATCCACTAAATGTCTACAAAAAGAATTAAAACCTATGGTATTTACAAGGATAAGCACCTTCAATTATTGATCCAGCCGTAGGATTTATTTAAGTTGCTATGAAAAGTGTCATGACCAAGTTTGAAAATGATAAGATATCTTTTGGTCTGCATTCGACCAAATGTCTACAAAAAGGCTGAAAACACAAGGCATTTACAACGAGAGGCATTTTCAATTAATGATCCGACCGTCAGATTTGTTTAAATTGCTAGAAAAAGTGTTATGACCAAATTTGAAGATAATCAGATATATTTTGGCATGTATTCCAACAAATATCAACAAAAATACCGAAAACCTAAGGTACTTACAAGGATCGGCACTTTCAATTAATGATCTGATCGTTAGATTTGTTTAAATTTCTATGAAAAGTGTAATGACCAATTTTGAAGAAAATCAGATATATTTTGGCATGCAATCCAACAAATATCAACTAAAATACCGAAAACCTATGGCATTTACAAAGATAGGCACTTTCAGTTAATGATCCGACCGCTATATTAGGTTTAATTTCTATGAAAAGTGTTATGACCAAATTTGAAGATAAACGGATATATTTTGGCACGCAATCCAATAAATATCAACAAAAATACTTGGAAAACCTAAGGCATTTACAAAGATAGAAACTTTCAATTAATGATCCGACTAGTTAGATTTGTTTAAATTGCTAGGAAAAGTGCTATGACAGAATTTGAAGATAATCAGATATATTTTGGCATGCAACGCATCAAATGTCTATAAAATGATCGAACCTAAGGCATTTACAAAGATAGTAAATTTGAATTAATGATCCGACCGTTATATTCGTTTAAATTGCTAAGAAAAGTGTTATGACCAAATTTGAAGATAATCGGATATATTTTGGGATGTAATCCAAGAAAAATGTCAACAAAAATACCGAAAACCCAAGGCATTTACAAATTCGGCACTTTATTAATGATTGACCGTAAGGTTTGTTTAAATATCTACGTAAAGTGTTATCACCAAATTTGAAGATAATCAGATATATTTTGGCATGCAATCTAACAAATATCAACAAAAATACCGAAAACCTATGGCATTTAAAATGATAGACACTTTCAATTAATGATCTGACCGTAAGATTTGTTTAAATTGCTAAGAAAAGTTTTTTGACCGAATTTGAAGGTTATCGGATATATTTTGGCATATAATCCAACAAATATCAACAAAAATACCTAAAAACCTTAGACATTTACAAAGATAGGAACTTTTAATTAATGATCCGACCGTTATGATTGTTGAAATTGATAATACAAGTGTTATGACCAGGTTTGTAGACAATCGGATATATTTTGGCATGCAATGCAACAAATATCTACAAAAATATTGAAAACCTAAGTCATTTAAAAAGTTAGGAACTTTCAATAAAAGATCCGACCATTAGATTTCTTTAAATTGCTAATAAAGGTGTTATGAGCAAATTTGAAGATAATCAGATATATTTTGGTATGCAATACAACAAAAGACTACAAAAAGACCGAAAACCTAAGGCATTTACAATGATAGGCACTTTCAAATAATGATCCGACCGTTAGATTTGTTTAAATTTCTACGAAAAGTGTAATGACCAAAATTTGAAGATAATCTGATATATTTTGGCATGCAGTGCTACAAATGACTACAAAAAGACAGAAAACCTATGGCATTTACAAAGATAGGCACTATCAATTAATGATCCGACCGTTAGATTTGTTTAAATTTCTAAGAAAAGTATTATGACAAAATTTAAAGATAATCGGATATATTTTGGCATGCAATCCAATAAATATCTACAAAAATACCGAAAAACCTAAGGCATTTACAATGATAGGCACTTTAAATTAATGATCCGACCGCTAGATTTGTTTAAATTGCTCTTGAAAAATGTTATGACCAAGTTTGAATATAATCGAATATATTTTTGCATGCAATCCACCAAATGCATACAAAAAGACCGAAAACCTAAGGAAATTTACAAAGATAGGAACTTTCAATTAATGATCCGACCATTAGATTTGTTTAAATTGTTAGGAAAAGTTTTATGACTAAGTTTTAATACAATCGGATATATTTTGGCATGCAATCCAACAATTGTCTACAAGAAGACTGAAAACCTGAGGCATTTCAAAAGATAGGAACATTCAATTAATAATCTGACCGTTAGATTTGTTTAAATTAATACAAAAAGTGTTAGGAACATGTTTGTTGTTAATCGGGTATATTTTGGCATGCAATCCAACAAATGTCTACAAAAAGACCGATAATCTAAGGTATTTACAAAGACAGGCACTTTCAATTAATGATCTGACCGTTAGATTTGCTAAAATTAATAATAAAAGTGTTATGACCAAGTTTGAAGATAATATAATATATTTTGGCATGCAATCCTTCAAATATCTTCAAAAATACCGAATACCTAAGGCATTTACAAAGATAAGAACTTTCAATTAAAGATCCGGCCGTTAGATTTCTTTAAATTAATAATAAAAGTGTTATGACCAAATTTGAAGATAATCAGATATATTTTGGTATGCAATCCAAGAAATATCAACAAAAATACCGAAAACCAAAGGCATTTACAAAGATAGACAATTTCAAATAATGATTCGACCGTTAGATTTGTTTAAGTTGCTCGGAAAAGTGCAATGACTAAATTTGAAGATAATCGGATATATTTTGGCATGCAATGCAACAAATGACTACAAAAAGACCGAAAGCCTAAGGCATTTTCAAAGTTAGGAACTTTCAATTAATGATCCGACGATTAGAATTGTTTAAATTTCTAGGAAATGTGTTATGAGAAAATTTGAAGATAATCGGATATATTTTGGCATACAATCCAAAAAATATCTACAAAAATACTGAAAAACCTAAGGAATTTACAAATATAAGAACTTTCTATTAATGATCCGACCATTATATTTGTTTAAATTGCTAATAAAAGTGTTATTACCAAATTTGAAGAAAATCGAATATATTTTGTCATGCAATCCAATAAATATCAACAAAAATACTTAAACCTAAGGCATTTACAAATATAAGAACTTTCAATTAGTGATCCGACCGTTAGATTTATTTAAATTACTATGAAAAGTGTTACGACCATGTTTGAATATAATCGGTTATATTTTGGCATGCAATCCACGAAATGTCTATAAAAAAATCGAAAACCTAAGGCATTTACAAAGAGAGGAACTTTCAATTAATGATCAGACCAATAGGTTTGTTTAAAGCTGTTAGGAAAAGTGTTATGACAAAGTTTGAATATAATCGGATATATTTCGGCATGCAATCCACCAAATGTCTACAAAAATACCAAAAACCAAAGGCATTTACAAAGATAGAAAGTTTCAATTAATGATCCGGTCATTAGATTTGTTTAAATTGCAAATAAAAGTGTTATGACCAAATTTGAAGTTAATCGGATATATTCTGGCATGCAATCTAACAAATATTAACAAAAATACCGAAAACCTAAGGCATTTACAAAGATAGGAAATTTCAATTAATAATCCCACCGAATGTTTAAATTGCTAAGAAAAGTGCTATGACCAAATTTGAAGATAATCGGATATATTTTGGCTTGCAAAGCAACAAATGTCTACAAAATGACCGAAAACCTAAGGCATTTACAAAGATAGGAACCTTCAATTAATGATCCGACCGTTAGACATATTTAAATTACTAATAAAAGTGTTATGTCCAGGTTTGTATATAATCGGATATATTTTGGCATGCAATCCACCGAATGTCTACAAAAAGACCGAAAACCTAAGGCATTTACAAATATAAGCACTTTCAATTTATGATCCGACTGTTAGATTTATTTAAATTGCTATGAAAAGTGTTACGACCAAGTTTGAATATAATCGGATATATTTTGGCGTGCAATCCACGAAATGTCTACAAAAAAATCGAAAACCTAAGGCATTTACAAAGATAGGAACTTTCAATTAATGATCCGACCAATAGATTTGTTTAAACTGTTAGGAAAAGTGTTATGACCAAGATTGAATATAATCGGATATATTTTGGCATGCAATCCACCAAATGTCTACAAAAAGACTGAAAACCTAAGGCATTTAAAAAAATAGGAACTTTCAATTAATAATCCGACGGTTAGATTAATTTAAATTGCTCTGAAAAGTGTTATGACCCAGTTTGAATATAATCGGATATATTTTGTCATGCAATCCAACAAATGTCTACAAAAAGACCGAAAACCTAAGGCATTTACAAAGATAGGGACTTTCAATTAACGATCCGACCGTTAGACATATTTAAATTGCTATGAAAAGTCTTATGACCAAGTTTGAATATAATCGGGTATATTTTGGCATGCAATCCACCGAATATCTACAAAAAGACCGAAAACCTAAGGCATTTACAAAGATAACACTTACAATTAATGATCCGACCGTTACATTTATTTAAATTGCTATGAAAAGTGTTACAACCAAGTTTGAATATAATCGAATATATTTTGGCATGCAATCCATCAAATGTCTACAAAAAGACCGAAAACCTAAGAAATTTACAAAGATAGGAACTTTTAATTATTGATCCGACCAATAGATTTGTTTAAATTGTTAGGAAAAGTGTTATGACCAAGTTTGAATATAATCAGATATATTTTGGCATGCAATCCACCAAATGTCTACAAAAATATCGAAAACCAAAGGCATTTACAAAGATAGGAAGTTTCAGTTAATGATCCGACCACTAGATTTGTCTAAATTGCTAATAAAAGTGTTATGACCAAATTTGAAGATAATCGGATATATTCTGGCCTGCAATCCAACAAATATTAACAAAAATACCGAAAACCTAAGGCATTTACAAAGATAGGAAATTTCAATCTATGATCTGACCGTTATATTTGTTTAAATTGTTAACAAATGTGCTATGACCAAATTTGAAGATAATCGGATATATTTTGGCTTGCAATGCAACAAATGTCTACAAAATGACCGAAAACGTATGGCATTTACAAAGATAGGAACCTTCAATTAATGATCCGACCGTTAGACATATTTAAATTGCTAATAAAAGTGTTATGTCAAGGTTTGTATATAATCGGATATATTTTGGCATGCAATCTACCGAATGTCTACAAAAAGAACCGAAAACCTAAGGCATTTACAAAGATAGGCACTTTCAATTAACGATCCGACCGTTAGACATATTTAAATTGCTAAGAAAAGTCTTATGACCAAGTTTTAATATAATCGGGTATATTTTGGCATGCAATCCACGGAATATCTACAAAAAGGCCGAAAACCTAAGGCATTTCTAAAGATAAACACTTACAATTAATGATCTGACCGTTACATTTATTTAAATTGCAATGAAAAGTGTTACGACCAAGTATGAATATAATCGAATATATTTTGGCATGCAATCCACCAAATGTCTACAAAAAGACCGAGAACCTAAGAAATTTACAAAGATAGGAACTTTTAATTAATGATCCGACCAATAGATTTGTTTAAACTGATAGGAAAAGTGTTATGACCAAGTTTGAATATAATCAGATATATTTTGGCATGCAATCCACCAAATGTCTACAAAAATACCGAAAAGCAAAGGCATTTACAAAGATAGGAAGTTTCAGTTAATGATCCGACCATTAGATTTGTTTAAATTGCTAATAAAAGTGTTATGACCAAATTTGAAGATAATCTGATATATTGTGGCCTGCAATCCAACAAATATTAACAAAAATACCGAAAACCTAAGGCATTTACAAAGATAGGAAATTTCAATTAATGATCTGACCGTTATATTTATTTAAATTGTTAAGAAAAGTGCTATGACCAAATTTGAAGATAATCGAATATATTTTGGCTTGCAATGCAACAAATGTCTACAAAATGACCGAAAACCTAAGGCATTTACAAAGATAGGAACCTTCAATTAATGATCCGACCGTTAGACAATTTTAAATTGCTAATAAAAGTGTTATGTCCAGGTTTGTATATAATCGGATATATTTTGGCATGCAATCCACCAAATGTCTACAAAAATACCGAAAACCCAATGCATTTACAAAGATAGGCACTTTCAATTAATGATCCGACCATTATATTTGTTTAAATTGCTAAATAAAGTGTTATGACCAAATTTGAAGATAATCGAATATATTTTGGCATGCAATCCAACAAATATCAACAAAAATACCAAAAACCTAATGCATTTACAAATACAAGCGCTTTAAATTAGTGATCCGACCGTTAGATTTGTTTAAATTCCTAATAAAAGTGTTATAACCAAATTCGAAGATAATCAGATATATTCTGGCATGCAATCCAACAAATATTAACAAAAATATCGAAAACCTAAGGCATTTACAAAGATAGAAACTTTCAATTAATGATCCGACCGTTATATTTGTTTAAATTGCTAAGAAAAGTGCTATAACCAAATTGAAGATAATCAGATATATTTTGGCATGCAATGCAACAAATGTCTACAAAATGACCGAAAACCTAAGGTATTTACACAGATAGGAACTTTGAATTAATGATCCGACCGTTAGATTTGTTTAAATTGTTTATAAAAGTGTTATGACTAAATTTGAAGATAATCAGATATATTTTGGTATGCAATCCAACAAATATCAACAAGAATATTTAAAACCTCAAGCATTTACAAAGATAGGCACTTTTAATTAATGATCCGACCGTTAGACATATTTAAATTGTTAAGAAAAGTGTTATGACCAAGTTTGTATATAATCGGATATATTTTGGCATTCAATCCACCTAATGTCTACAAAAAGACCGAAAACCTATGGAATTTACAAATATAAGCACTTTCAATTAATGATGCGACCGTTAGATTAGTTTAAATTGCTATGAAAAGTGTTAGTTTGAATATAATCGGATATATTTTGGCATGCAATCCACGAAATGTCTACAAAAAAATCGAAAACCTAAGGTATTTACAAAGATAGGAACTTTCAATAAATGATCTGACCATTAGATTTGTTTAAACTGCTAGGAAATGTTTTATGGCCAAGTTTTAATATATTCGGATATATTTTGGCATGCAATCCACCAAATGTCTACAAAAATACCGAAAACCTAAGGCATTTACAAAGATAGGCATTTTCAAATAATGATCCGACCATTACATTTGTTTAAATTGCTAATAAAAGTGTTATGACCAAATTTGAAGATAATCGAATATATTTTGGCATTCAATGCAAGAAATATCAACAAAAATACCGAAAACCTAATGTATTTACAAATACAAGCACTTTAAATTAGTGATCCAACCGTTAGATTTGTTTAAATTTCTAATAAAATTGTTATAACCAAATTTGAAGATAATCGGATATATTATGGCTTGCAATCCAACAAATATTAACAAAAATACCGAAAACCTAAGGCATTTACAAAGATAGGAACTTTTAATTAATGATCCGACCGTTATATTTGTTTAAATTGCTAAGAAAAGTGCTATGACCAAATTTGAAGATAATCGGATATATTTTTGGCATGCAATGCAAAAAATGTCTACAAAATGAGTGAAAACTTAAGGCATTTACAAAGATAGGAACCTTGAATTAATGATCTGACCGTTAGATTTGTTTAAATTGATAATAAAAATGTTGTGACCAAGTTTAAATATAATCGGACATATTTTGGCATCCAATCCACTAAATGTCTACAAAAAGAATTAAAACCTATGGTATTTACAAGGATAAGCACCTTCAATTATTGATCCAGCCGTAGGATTTATTTAAGTTGCTATGAAAAGTGTCATGACCAAGTTTGAAAATGATAAGATATCTTTTGGTCTGCATTCGACCAAATGTCTACAAAAAGGCTAAAAACACAAGGCATTTACAACGATAGGCATTTTCAATTAATGATCCGACCGTCAGATTTGTTTAAATTGCTAGAAAAAGTGTTATGACCAAATTTGAAGATAATCAGATATATTTTGGCATGTGTTCCAACAAATATCAACAAAAATACCGAAAACCTAAGGTACTTACAAGTATCGGCACTTTCAATTAATGATCTGATCGTTAGATTTGTTTAAATTTCTATGAAAAGTGTAATGACCAATTTTGAAGAAAATCAGATATATTTTGGCATGCAATCCAACAAATATCAACAAAAAAACCGAAAACCTATGGCATTTACAAAGATAGGCACTTTCAATTAATGATCCGACCGTTGTATTAGGTTTAATTTCTATGAAAAGTGTTATGACCAAATTTGAAGATAAACGGATATATTTTGGCACGCAATCCAACAAATATCAACAAAAATACTGGAAAACCTAAGGCATTTACAAAGATAGAAACTTTCAATTAATGATCCGACCGTTAGATTTGTTTAAATTGCTAGGAAAAGTGCTATGACAGAATTTGAAGATAATCAGATATATTTTGGCATGCAACGCATCAAATGTCTATAAAATGATCGAACCTAAGGCATTTACAAAGATAGTAAATTTGAATTAATGATCCGACCGTTATATTCGTTTAAATTGCTAAGAAAAGTGTTATGACCAAATTTGAAGATAATCGGATATATTTTGGGATGTAATCCAAGAAAAATGTCAACAAAAATACCGAAAACCCGAGGCATTTACAAATTCGGCACTTTATTAATGATTGACCGTAACGTTATCTACGTAAAGTTTTATCACCAAATTTGAAGATAATCAGATATATTTTGGCATGCAATCTAACAAATATCAACAAAAATACCGAAAACCTATGGCATTTAAAATGATAGACACTTTCAATTAATGATCTGACCGTAAGATTTGTTTAAATTGCTAAGAAAAGTTTTTTGACCGAATTTGAAGGTTATCGGATATATTTTGGCATATAATCCAACAAATATCAACAAAAATACCTAAAAACCTTAGACATTTACAAAGATAGGAACTTTTAATTAATGATCCGACCGTTATGATTGTTGAAATTGATAATAAAAGTGTTATGACCAGGTTTGTAGACAATCGGATATATTTTGGCATGCAATGCAACAAATATCTACAAAAATATTGAAAACCTAAGTCATTTAAAAAGTTAGGAACTTTCAATAAAAGATCCGACCATTAGATTTCTTTAAATTGCTAATAAAGGTGTTATGAGCAAATTTGAAGATAATCAGATATATTTTGGTATGCAATACAACAAAAGACTACAAAAAGACCGAAAACCTAAGGCATTTACAATGATAGGCACTTTCAAATAATGATCCGACCGTTAGATTTGTTTAAATTTCTAAGAAAAGTATTATGACAAAATTTAAAGATAATCGGATATATTTTGGCATGCAATCCAATAAATATCTACAAAAATACCGAAAAACCTAAGGCATTTACAATGATAGGCACTTTAAATTAATGATCCGACCGCTAGATTTGTTTAAATTGCTCTGAAAAATGTTATGACCAAGTTTGAATATAATCGAATATATTTTTGCATGCAATCCACCAAATGCATACAAAAAGACCGAAAACCTAAGGAAATTTACAAAGATAGGAACTTTCAATTAATGATCCGACCATTAGATTTGTTTAAATTGTTAGGAAAAGTTTTATGACTAAGTTTTAATACAATCGGATATATTTTGGCATGCAATCCAACAATTGTCTACAAGAAGACTGAAAACCTGAGGCATTTCAAAAGATAGGAACATTCAATTAATAATCTGACCGTTAGATTTGTTTAAATTAATACAAAAAGAGTTAGGAACATGTTTGTTGTTAATCGGGTATATTTTGGCATGCAATCCAACAAATGTCTACAAAAAGATCGATAATCTAAGATATTTACAAAGACAGGCACTTTCAATTAATGATCTGACCGTTAGATTTGTTAAAATTAATAATAAAAGTGTTATGACCAAGTTTGAAGATAATATAATATATTTTGGCATGCAATCCTTCAAATATCTACAAAAATACCGAATACCTAAGGCATTTACAAAGATAAGAACTTTCAATTAAAGATCCGACCGTTAGATTTCTTTAAATTAATAATAAAGGTGTTATGACCAAATTTGAAGATAATCAGATATATTTTGGTATGCAATCCAAGAAATATCAACAAAAATACCGAAAACCAAAGGCATTTACAAAGATAGACAATTTCAAATAATGATCCGACCGTTAGATTTGTTTAAATTGCTCGGAAAAGTGCAATGACTAAATTTGAAGATAATCGGATATATTTTGGCATGCAATGCAACAAATGGCTACAAAAAGACCGAAAGCCTAAGGCATTTTCAAAGTTAGGAACTTTCAATTAATGATCCGACGATTAGAATTGTTTAAATTTCTAGGAAATGTGTTATGAGAAAATTTGAAGATAATCGGATATATTTTGGCATACAATCCAAAAAATATCTACAAAAATACTGAAAAACCTAAGGAATTTACAAATATAAGAACTTTCTATTAATGATCCGACCATTATATTTGTTTAAATTGCTAATAAAAGTGTTATTACCAAATTTGAAGAAAATCGAATATATTTTGTCATGCAATCCAATAAATATCAACAAAAATACTTAAACCTAAGGCATTTACAAATATAAGAACTTTCAATTAGTGATCCGAACCGTTATATTTATTTAAATTACAATGAAAAGTGTTACGACCAAGTTTGAATATAATCGGTTATATTTCGGCATGCAATCCACCAAATGTCTACAAAAAAATCGAAAACCTAAGGCATTTACAAAGATAGGAACTTTCAATTAATGATCCGACCAATAGATTTGTTTAAACTGTTAGGAAAAGTGTTATGACCAAGATTGAATATAATCGGATATATTTTGGCATGCAATACACCAAATGTCTACAAAAAGACTGAAAACCTAAGGCATTTAAAAAAATAGGAACTTTCAATTAATAATCCGACGGTTAGATTAATTTAAAAAGCTCTGAAAAGTGTTATGACCCAGTTTGAATATAATCGGATATATTTTGTCATGCAATCCAACAAATGTCTACAAAAAGACCGAAAACCTAAGGCATTTACAAAGATAGGCACTTTCAATTAACGATCCGACCGTTAGACATATTTAAATTGCTATGAAAAGTCTTATGACCAAGTTTGAATATAATCGGGTATATTTTGGCATGCAATCCACCGAATATCTACAAAAAGACCGAAAACCTAAGGCATTTACAAAGATAAGCACTTACAATTAATGATCCGACCGTTACATTTATTTAAATTGCTATGAAAAGTGTTACAACCAAGTTTGAATATAATCGAATATATTTTGGCATGCAATCCATCAAATGTCTACAAAAAGACCGAAAACCTAAGAAATTTACAAAGATAGGAACTTTTAATTAATGATACGACCAATAGATTTGTTTAAACTGTTAGGAAAAGTGTTATGACCAAGTTTGAATATAATCAGATATATTTTGGCATGCAATCCACCAAATATCTACAAAAATACCGAAAACCAAAGGCATTTACAAAGATAGGAAGTTTCAGTTAATGATCCGACCACTAGATTTGTCTAAATTGCTAATAAAAGTGTTATGACCAAATTTGAAGATAATCGGATATATTCGCGCTCGCAATCCAACAAATATTAACAAAAATACCGAAAACCTAAGGCATTTACAAAGATAGGAAATTTCAATCTATGATCTGACCGTTATATTTGTTTAAATTGTTAACAAATGTGCTATGACCAAATTTGAAGATAATCGGATATATTTTGGCTTGCAATGCAACAAATGTCTACAAAATGACCGAAAACGTATGGCATTTACAAAGATAGGAACCTTCAATTAATGATCCGACCGTTAGACATATTTAAATTGCTAATAAAAGTGTTATGTCAAGGTTTGTATATAATCGGATATATTTTGGCATGCAATCTACCGAATGTCTACAAAAAGAACCGAAAACCTAAGGCATTTACAAAGATAGGCACTTTCAATTAACGATCCGACCGTTAGACATATTTAAATTGCTAAGAAAAGTCTTATGACCAAGTTTTAATATAATCGGGTATATTTTGGCATGCAATCCACGGAATATCTACAAAAAGGCCGAAAACCTAAGGCATTTCCAAAGATAAACACTTACAATTAATGATCTGACCGTTACATTTATTTAAATTGCTATGAAAAATGTTACGACCAAGTATGAATATAATCGAATATATTTTGGCATGCAATCCACCAAATGTCTACAAAAAGACCGAGAACCTAAGAAATTTACAAAGATAGGAACTTTTAATTAATGATCCGACCAATAGATTTGTTTAAACTGTTAGGAAAAGTGTTATGACCAAGTTTGAATATAATCAGATATATTTTGGCATGCAATCCACCAAATGTCTACAAAAATACCGAAAACCAAAGGCATTTACAAAGATAGGAAGTTTCAGTTAATGATCCGACCATTAGATTTGTTTAAATTGCTAATAAAAGTGTTATGACCAAATTTGAAGATAATCTGATATATTGTGGCCTGCAATCCAACAAATATTAACAAAAATACCGAAAACCTAAGGCATTTACAAAGATAGGAAATTTCAATTAATGATCTGACCGTTATATTTGTTTAAATTGTTAAGAAAAGTGCTATGACCAAATTTGAAGATAATCGAATATATTTTGGCTTGCAATGCAACAAATGTCTACAAAATGACCGAAAACCTAAGGCATTTACAAATATAGGAACCTTCAATTAATGATCCGACCGTTAGACATATTTAAATTGCTAATAAAAGTGTTATGTCCAGGTTTGTATATAATCGGATATATTTTGGCATGCAATCCACCAAATGTCTACAAAAATACCGAAAACCCAAGGCATTTACAAAGATAGGCACTTTCAATTAATGATCCGACCATTATATTTGTTTAAATTGCTAAATAAAGTGTTATGACCAAATTTGAAGATAATCGAATATATTTTGGCATGCAATCCAACAAATATCAACAAAAATACCAAAAACCTAATGCATTTACAAATACAAGCACTTTAAATTAGTGATCCAACCGTTAGATTTGTTTAAATTCCTAATAAAAGTGTTATAACCAAATTCGAAGATAATCAGATATATTATGGCGTGCAATCCAACAAATATTAACAAAAATATCGAAAACCTAAGGCATTTACAAAGATAGAAACTTTCAATTAATGATCCGACCGTTATATTTATTTAAATTGCTAAGAAAAGTGCTATAACCAAATTGAAGATAATCGGATATATTTTGGCATGCAATCCACCGAGTGTCTACAAAAAGACCGAAAACCTAAGGCATTAACGAATATAAGCACTTTCAATTAATGATCCGACCGTTAGATTTATTTATATTGCTATGAAAAGTGTTACGATCAAGTTTGAATATAATCGGACATATTTTGGCATGCAATACACGAAATGTCTACAAAAAAATCGAAACCTAAGGCATTTACAAAGATAGGTACATTCAATTAATGATCCGACCATTTGATTTGTTTAAATTATTAGGAAAAGTGTTATGACCAAGTTTTAATATAATCGAATATATTTTGGCATTCAATCCAACAATTGTCTACAAAAGGACGGAGAACCTGAGGCATTTAGAAAAATAGGAACTTTCAATTAATAATCCGACGGTTAGATTTATTTAAATTGCTCTGAAAAGTGTTATGACCCAGTTTGAATATAATCGAATATATTTTGGCATGCAATCCAACAAATGTCTACAAAAAGAACGAAACCTAAGGCATTTACAAAGATAGACACTTTCAATTAATGATCCGACCGTTAGACATATTTGAATTGCTAAGAAAAGTCTTATGACCAAGTTTGAATATAATCGGGTATATTTTGGCTTGTAATCCACCGAATGTCTACAAAAAGACCGAAAACCTAAGGCATTTACAAAGATAAACAATTTCAATTAATGATCTGACCGTTAGATTTGTTTAAATTAATACAAAAAGTGTTAGGAACATGTCTGAAGTTAATCGGGTATATTTTGGCGTGCAATCCAACAAATGTCTACAAAAAGACCGATAATCTAAGGCATTTACAAAGACAAGCACTTTCAATTAATGATCTGACCGTTAGATTTGTTTAAATTGATAATAAAAGTGTTATGACCAAGTTTGAAGATAATAGAAGATATTTTGGCATGCAATCCTTCAAATATCTACAAAAATACCGAATACCTAAGGCATTTACAAAGATAAGAACTTTCAATTAAAGATCCGACCGTTAGATTTCTTTAAATTAATAATAAAGGTTTTATGACCAAATTCGAAGATAATCAGATATATTTTGGTATGCAATCCCGAAATATCAACAAAAATACCGAAAACCTAAGGAAATTACAAAGATATGCAATTTCAAATAATGATCCGACCGTTAGATTTGTTTAAATTGCTCAGAAAAGTGCAATGACTAAATTTGATGATAATCGGATATATTTTGACATGCAATGCAAAAAATGACTACTAAAAGACCGAAAACCTAAGGCATTTTCAAAGTTAGGAACTTTCAATTAATGATCCGACCGTTAGAAATGTTTAAATTTCTAGGAATTGTGTTATGAGAAAATTTGAAGATAATCGGATATATTTTGGCATGCAATCCAAAAATATCTACAAAAATACCGAAAAACCTAAGGCATTTACAAATATAAGAACTTTCTATTAATGATCCGACCATTATATTTGTTTAAATTGCTAATAAAAGTGTTATGACCAAATTTGAAGATAATCGAATATATTTTGTCATGCAATCCAACAAATATCAACAAAAATACTTAAAACCTAAGGCATTTACAAATATAAGCACTTTCAATTAATGATCCGACCGTTAGATTTATTTAAATTACTATGAAAAGTGTTACGACCAAGTTTGAATATAATCGGATATATTTTGGCATGCAATCCATGAAATGTCTACAAAAAAACCGAAAACCAAAGGCATTTACAAAGATGGGAACTTTCAATTAATGATACGACCAATAGATTTGTTTAAACTGTTAGGAAAAGTGTTATGACCAAGGTTGAATATAATCGGATATATTTTGGCATGCAATCCACCAAATGTCTACAAAAATACCGAAAATCAAAGACATTTACAAAGATAGAAGTTTCAAATAATGATCCGACCATTACATTTGTTTAAATTGCTAATAAAAGTGTTATGACCAAATTAGAAAATAATCGGATATATTCCGGCATACAATCCAACAAATATTAACAAAAATACCGAAAACCTAAGGCATTTACAAAGATAGGAAATTTCAATTAATGATACGACCATTATATTTGTTTAAATTGCTAAAAAAAGTACTATGACCAAATTTGAAGATAACCGGATATATTTTGGCATGCAATGCAACAAATGTCTACAAAATGACCGAAAACCTAAGGCATTTACAAAGATAGGAACCTTCAATTAATGACCCGACCGTTAGACATATTTAAATTGCTAATAAAAGTGTTATGTCCAGGTTTGTATATAATCGGATATATTTTCGCATGCAATCCACCAAATGTCTACAAAAAGACCGAAAACCTAAGGCATTTACAGATATAAGCACTTTCAATTTATGATCCGACCGTTAGATTTATTTAAATTGCTATAAAAAGTGTTACGACCAAGTTTGAATATAATCGGATATATTTTGGCATGCAATCCACGAAATGTCGACAAAAAATCGAAAACCAAAGGCATTTACAAAGATAGGAACTTTCAATTAATGATACGACCAATAGATTTGTTTAAACTGTTAGGAAAAGTGTTATGACCAAGATTGAATATAGTCAGATATATTTTGGCTTGCAATCCACCAAATGTCTATAAAAATACCGAAAACCAAAGACATTTACAAAGATAGAAGTTTCAATTAATGATCCGACCATTAGATTTGTTTAAATTGTTAATAAAAGTGTTATGACCAAATTTGAAGATAATCGGATATATTATGGCATACAATCCAACAAATATTAACAAAAATACCGAAAACCTAAGGCATTTACAAAGATAGGAAATTTCAATTAATGATCCGACAATTATATTTGTTTAAATTGCTAAAAAAAGTACTATGACCAAATTTGAAGATAACCAGATATATTTTGGCTTGCAATGCAACAAATGTCTACAAAATGACCGAAAACCTAAGGCATTTACAAAGATAGGAACCTTCAATTAATGATCCGACCGTTAGAAATATTTAAATTGCTAATAAAAGTGTTATGTCCAGGTTTGTATATAATCAGATATATTTTCGCATAAAATCCACCAAATGTCTATAAAAAGACCGAAAACCTAAGGCATTTACAAATATAAGCACTTTCAATTTATGATCCGACCGTTAGATTTATTTAAATTGCTATGAAAAGTGTTACGACCAAGTTTGAAAATAATCGGATATATTTTGGCATTCAATCCACCAAATGTCAACAAAAATACCGAAAACGTAAGGCATTTACAAAGATAGGCACATTCAATTAATGATCCGACCGTTAGACTTATTTAAATTGCTAAAAAAAGTGCCATGACTTAGTTTTTATATAATCGGATATATTTCGGCATGCAATCCACCGAATATCTGCAAAAAGTCCGAAAACCTAAGGCATTTTCAAAGATAGGCACTTTCAATTAATTATCCGACCATTAGATTTGTTTAAACTGCTAGGAAAAGTGTTATGACCAAGTTTTAATATATTCGAATATATTTTGGCATGCAATCCAACAATTGTCTACAAAATGACTGAAAACCTGAGGCATTTAAAAAAATAGGAACTTTCAATTAATAATCCGTCGGTTAGATTTATTTAAATTGCTCTGAAAAGTGTTATGACCCAGTTTGAATATAATCGGATATATTTTGGCATGCAATCCAACAAATGTCTACAAAAAACCGAAAACCTAAGGCATTTACAAAGATAAACACTTTCAATTAATGATCCGACCGTTGGACTTATTTAAATTGATAAGAAAAGTCTTATGACCAAGATTGAATATAATCGGGTATATTTTGGCATGCAATCCACCGAATGTCTACAAAAAGACTGAAAACCTAAGGCATTTACAAAGATAAGCACTTTCAATTAATGATTTGATCGTTAGATTTATTTAAATTGCAATGAAAAGTCTTACGACCAAGTTTGAATATAATCGAATATATTTTGGCATGCAATCCACCAAATGTCTACAAAAAGACCGAAAACCTAAGGAATTTACAAAGACAGGAACTTTCAATTAATGATCCGACCATTAGATTTGTTTAAATTACTAGGAAAAGTGTTATGACCAGGTTTTAATACAATCGGATATATTTTGGCAGGAATCAAACAATTGTCTACAAAAAGACTGAAAACCTGAGTCATTTACAAAGATAGGAACATTCAATTAATGATCCGGCCGGTTAGATTTGTTTTCAATTACTACAAAAAGTGTTAGGAACCAATTTGAAGTTAATCGGATATATTTTGGCATGCAATCCAACAAATGACTAAAAAAAGTCTGAAAACCTAAGGCATTTACAAGGATAGGAACTTTTAATTTTTTATCCGGCCGTTAGATTTATTTAAATTGCTATGAAAAGTGTCATGAGCAAGTTTGAATATGATCAGAAATATTTTGGTATGCAATCGACCAAATGTCTAAAAAAGGCTGAAAACATAAGGCATTTACAACGATAGACACTTTCAATTAAGGATCTGACCGTTAGATTTGTTTAAATTGCTAGGAAAGGTGTTATGAAAAAATTTGAAGATAATCAGATATATTTTAGCATGTATTCTAACAAATATCAACAAAAATACCGAAAACCTGAGACTTTTACAAAGATAGGCACATTCAATTAATGATACGACCGTAATATTTGTTTAAATTTCAAAGAAAAGTGTTATGACCAAATATGAAGATAATCGGATATATTTTGGCATGCAATCCAACAAATATCGACAAAAATACCGGAAAACCTAAGGCAGTTACAAAGATAGGAACTTTCAATTAATGATCCGACCATTTTATTTGTTTAAATTGCTAGGAAAAGTGCTATGACCAAATTTGAAGATAATCAGATATATTTTGGCATGTAATCCAACAAATATCAACAAAAATACCGAAAACCTAAGGCATTTACATAGATCGGCACTTTCAATAAATGATCCGACCTTTAGACTTATTTAAACTGCTAAAAAACGTGTTATGACCAAGTTTGAATATAATCGGATATATTTTGGCATGCAATCCACCGAATGTCTGCAAAAAGACCAAAAAACCTAAGGCATTTTCAAATATAGGCACATTCAATTAATGGTCCAACCGTTAGATTTATTTTAATTTCTAAGAAAAGTGTTACGACAAAGTTTGAATATAATCGGATATATTTTGTCATGCAATCCACCTATTGTCTACAAAAAGACCGAAAACCTAAGGCATTTTCAAAGATAGGAACTTTCAATTAATGATCCGACCATTAGATTTGTTTAAATTGCTAAGAAAAGTGCTATGACCGAGTATAAATATAATCGGATATATTTTGGCATGCAATCCAACAAATATCAACAAAAATACCGAAAACCTAAGGCATTTACAAAGATAGGCACATTCAATTAATGATCCGACCGTTAGACTTATTTAAATTGCTAAAAAAGTGTTATGACCAAGTTTTAATATAATCGGATATATTTTGGCTTGCAATCCACTGAATATCTGCAAAAAGACCGAAAACCTAAGGCATTTTCAAAGATAGGCACTTTCAATTAATTATCCAACCGTTAGATTTGTTAAAATTGCTAATAAAAGTGTGATGACCCAATTTGAAGATAATCAGATATTTTTTTGCATTGAAATTCAACAAATATCAACAAAAATACCGAAAACGAAGGCATTTATAAAGATAAGCACTTTCAATTAACGATCTGACCATTAGATTTGCTTGAACTGCTAGGAAAAGTGTTATGATCAAATTTTAATATAATCAGATATATTTTGGCATGCAATCCACCGAATGTCTGGAAAAAGACCAAAAACTTAAGGCATTTACAAATATAGGCACATTCAATTAATGATCCGACCGTTAGATTTATTTTAAGTTCTATGAAAAATGTTACGACCAAGTTTGAATATAGTCGAATATATTTTGGCACGCAATCCACCTAATGTCTACAAAACGACCGAAAACCTAAGGCATTTACAAAGATATGAACTTTGAATTAATGATCCGACCGATAAATTTGTTTAAATTGCTTATAAAAGTGTTATGACCACATTTGAAGATAATCAGATATATTTTGGCATGAAATCCAACAAATATCAACAAAAATAGCGAAAACTTGAGACATTTACAAAGATATGCATTTTCAATTAATGATACGACCGTTATATTAGTTTAAATTTCTAAGAAAAGTGTCATGACCAAATTTGAAGAAAATCGGATATATTTTGGCATGCAATCCAACAAATGTCAACAAAAATACCAAAAAACCTAAGGCATTTACAAAGATAGGAACTTTTAATTAATGATCCGACCATTCTATTTGTTTAAATTGCTAGAAAAGTGCTATGACCAAATTTGAAGATAATCGGATATATGTTGGCATGCAATGCAACAAATGTCTACAAAATGACCGAAAACCTAAGGCATTTACAGGGATAGGAACCTTCAATTAATGATCCGACCGTTAGACATATTTAAATTGCTAATAAAAGTGTTATGTCCAGGTTTATATATAATCGGATATATTTTGGCATGCAATCCACCGAATGTCTAGAAAAAGACCGAAAACCTAAGGCATTTACAAATATAAGCACTTTCAATTAATGATCCGACCGTTCGATTTATTTAAATTGCTATGAAAAGTGTTACGACCAAGTTTAAATGTAATCGGATATATTTTGGCATGCAATCCACGAAATGTCTACAAAAAAATCGAAAACATAAGGCATTTACAAAGATAGGAACTTTCAATTAATGATCCGACCATTAGATTTGTTTAAACTGCTAGGAAAAGTGTTATGGCTAAGTTTTAATATAATCGAATATATTTTGGCATGCAATCCAACAATTGTCAACAAAAGGACAGAAAACTTGAGGCATTTAAAAAAATTGGAACTTTCAATTTATAATCCGACGGTTAGATTTATTTAAATTGCTCTGAAAAGTGTTATGACCCAGTTTGAATATAATCGGATATATTTTGGCATGTAATCCAACAAATGTCTACAAAAAGACCGATAACCTAAGGCATTTACAAAGATAGGCACTTTCAATTAATGATCCGATCATTAGACTTATTTAAATTGCTAGGAAAAGTCTTATTACCAAGTTTGAATATAATCGGGTATATTTTGGAATGCAATCCACCGAATGTCTACAAAAAGGCCGAAAACCTAAGGCATTTACAAAGATAAGCACTTTCAATTAATGATCCGACCGTTAGATTTATTTAAATTGCTATGAAAAGTGTTACGACCAAGTTTGAATATAAATCGAATATATTTTGGCATGCAATCCACCAAATGTCTACTAAAAGACGGAAAACCTATGGAATTTACAAAGATAGGAACTTTCAATTAATGATCCGACCATTAGATTTGTTTAAATTGCTAGCAAAAGTATTATGACTAAGTTTTAATACAATCGGATATATTTTGACATGCAACCCAACAATTGTCTATAAAAAGACTGAAAACCTGAGGCATTTACAAAGATAGGAACATTCAATTAATGATCCGGCCGGTTAGATTTGTTTAAATTACTACAAAAAGTGTTAGGAACCAGTTTGAAGTTAATCGGATATATTTTGGCATGCAATCCAACAAATGACTAAAAAAAGACAGCAAACCTAAGGCAATTACTAGGATAGGCACTTTTAATTTTTTATTCGACCGTTAGATTTATTTAAATTGCTATGAAAAGTGTCTTGAGCAAGTTTGAATATGATCAGAAATATTTTGGTATGCAATCGACCAAATGTCTAAAAAATGTCGAAAACAAAAGGCATTTACAACGATAAACACTTTCAATTAAGGATCGACCGTTAGATTTGTTTAAATTGCTAGGAAATGTGTTATGAAAAAATTTGAAGATAATCAGATATATTTTGGCATGTATTCCAACAAATATCAACAAAAATACCGAAAACCTGAGACTTTTACAAAGATCAGCACATTCAATTAATGATACGACCGTAATATTTGTTTAAATTTCTAAGAAACGTGTTATGACCAAATTTAAAGATAATCGGATATATTTTGGCATGCAATCCAACAAATATCAACAAAAATACCGAAAAACCTGAGGCATTTACAAAGATAGGAACTTTCAATTAATGATCCGACCGTTAGATTTGTTTAAATTGCTTATAAAAGTGTTATGACCAAATTTGAAGATAATCAGATATATTTTGGCAAGCAATCGAACAAATATCCACAAAAATACCGAAAACCTGAGACATTTACAAAGATAGGCACTTTCAATTAATGATACGACCGTTATATTAGTTTAAATTTCTAAGAAAAGTGTCATGACCAAATTTGAAGATAATCGGATATATTTCGGCATGCAATCTAACAAATATCAACAAAAATAACAAAAAACCTAAGGCATTTACAAATATAGGAGCTTTTAATTAATGATTCGACCATTCTATTTGTTTAAATTGCTAGGAAAAGTGCTATCACCAAATTTGAAGATAATCGGATATATTTTGGCACGCAATGCAACAAATGTCTACAAAATGACTGAAAATTTAAGGCATTTACAGAGATAGAAACCTTCAATTAATGATCCGACCGTTAGACATATTTAAATTGCTAATAAAAGTGTTATGTCCAGGTTTGTATATAATCGGATATATTTTGGCATGCAATCCACCGAATGTCTACAAAAAGACCGAAAAACTAAGGCATTTACAAATATAAGCACTTTCAATTTATGATCCGACCGTTAGATTTATTTAAATTGCTATGAAAAAGTGTTACGACCAAGTTTGAATGTAATCGGATATATTTTGGCATGCAATCCACGAAATGTCTACAAAAAAATCGAAAACCTAAGGCATTTACAAAGATAGGAACTTTCAATTAATGATCCGACCATTAGATTTGTTTAAACTGCTAGGAAAAGTGTTATGGCCAAGTTTTACTATAATCGAATATATTTTGGCATGCAATCCAACAATTGTCTACAAAAGGACAGAAAACTTGAGGCATTTAAAAAAATAGGAACTTTCAATTAATAATCCGACGGTTAGATTTATTTAAATTGCTCTGAAAAGTGTTATAACCCAGTTTGAATATAGTCGGATACATTTTGGCGTGCAATCCAACAAATGTCTACAAAAAGACCGAAAACCTAAGGCATTTACAAAGATAGGCACTTTCAATTAATGATGCGACCGTTATACTTATTTAAATTGCTAAGAAAAGTCTTATGACCAAGTTTGAATATAATCGGGTATATTTTGGCATGCAATCCACCGATTGTCTACAAAAAGGCCGAAAACCTAAGGCATTTACAAAGATAGGCACATTCAATTAATGACCCGACCGTTAGATTTATTTTAATTTCTATGAAAAATGTTACGACCTAGTTTGAATATAATCGGATATATTTTGGCATGCAATCCACCGAATGTCTGCAAAAAGACCGAAAACCTAAGGCATTTACAAATACAGGCACATTCAATTATTGGTCCGACCGTTAGATTTATTTTAATTTCTAGGAAAAGTGTTACGACCAAGTTTGAATATAATCGGATATATTTTTGCCTGCAATTCACCTAATGTCTACAAAAAGACCGAAAACCTAAGGCATTTTCAAAGATAGGAAACTTTCAATTAATGATCCGACCATTAGATTTGTTTAAATTGCTAAGAAAAGTGTTATGACCGAGAAAAAATATAATCGGATATATTTTGGCATGCAAGCCAACAAATATCAACAAAAATACCGAAAACCTAAGGCATTTACAAAGATAGATACTTTCAATTAATGATCCGACCGTTAGACTTATTTAAATTGCTAAAAAAAGTGTTATGACCAAGTTTTAATATAATCGGATATATTTTTGCATGCAATCCAACGAATATCTTCCAAAATACCGAAAACCTAAGGCATTTTCAAAGATAGGCACTTTCAATTAATTATCCGACCGTAAGATTTGTTTAAATTGCTAATAAAAGTGTGATGACCCAATTTGAAGATAATCAGATATTTTTTGGCATTGAAATTAAACAAATATCAACAAAAATACCGAAAATCGAAGGCATTTATAAAGATAGGCACTTTCAATTAACGATCCGACCATTAGATTTGTTTGAACTGCTAGGAAAAGTGTTATGACCAAGTTTTAATTCAATCCGATATATTTTGGCATTCAATCCACCGAATGTCTGGAAAAAGACCGAAAACCACCTAAGGCATTTACAAAGATAGGCACATTCAATTAATGACCCGACCGTTAGATTTATTTTAATTTCTATGAAAAATGTTACGACCAAGTTTGAATATAATCGGATATATTTTGGCATGCAATCCACCTAATGTCTACAAAACGACCGAAAACCTAAGACATTTAGAAAAAGATATGAACTTTGAATTAATGATCCGATCGATAGATTCATTTAAATTGCTAGGAAATGTGTTATTAAAAAATTTGAAGATAATCAGATATATTTTGGCATGTATTCCAACAAATATCAACAAAAATACCGAAAACCTGAGACTTTTACAAAGATAGGCACATTCAATTAATGATACGACCGTAATATTTGTTTAAATTTCAAAGAAAAGTGTTATGACTAAATTTGAAGATAATCGGATATATTTTGGCATGCAATCCAACAAATATCAACAAAAATACCGAAAAACCTAAGGCATTTTCAAAGATAGGAACTTTCAATTAATGATCCGATCATTTTATTTGTTTAAATGGCTAAGAAAAGTGTTTTGACCAAATTTGAAGATAATCTGATATATTTTGGCATGTAATGCAACAAATGTCTACAAAATGACCGAAAACCTAAGGCATTTACCAAGATAGGAACTTTGAATTAATGATCCGACCGTTAGATTTGTTTAAATTGCTTATAAAAGTGTTATGACCAAATTTGAAGATAATCAGATATATTTTGGCATGCAATCCAACAAATATCAACAAAAATACCGAAAACCTGAGACATTTACAAAAATAGGCACTTTCAATTAATGATACGAAGGTTATATTAGTTTAAATTTCTAGGAAAAGTGTCATGACCAAATTTGAAGATAATCGGATATATTTCGGCATGCAATCCAACAAATATCAACAAAAATATAGAAAAACCTACGGCATTTACAAAGATAGGAACTTTGAATTAATGATCCAACCATTCTATTTGTTTAAATTGCTAAGTAAAGTGCTATGACCAAATTTGAAGATAATCGGATATATTTTGGTATGCAATGCAACAAATGTCTACAAAATGACCGAAAACCTAAGACATTTACAAGATAGGAACCTTGAATTAATGATCCGACCGTTAGATTTGTTTAAATTGCTTATAAAAGTGTTATGACCAAATTTGAAGATAATCAGATATATTTTGGCATGCAATCCAACAAATATCAACAAAAATACCGAAAACCTGAGACATTTACAAAAATAGGCACTTTCAATTAATGATACGACCGTTATATTAGTTTAAATTTCTAGGAAAAGTGTCATGACCAAATTTGAAGATAATCGGATATATTTCGGCATGCAATCCAACAAATATCAACAAAAATACAGAAAAACCTACGGCATTTACAAAGATAGGAACTTTGAATTAATGATCCGACCATTCTATTTGTTTAAATTGCTAAGTAAAGTGCTACGACCAAATTTGAAGATAATCGGATATATTTTGGTATGCAATGCAACAAATGTCTACAAAATGACCGAAAACCTAAGACATTTACAAGATAGGAACCTTGAATTAATGATCCGACCGTTAGATTTGTTTAAATTTCTTATAAAAGTGTTATGACCAAATTTGAAGATAATTAGATATATTTTGGAAGCCAATCCAACAAATATCAACAAAAATACCGAAAACATAATGCATTTACAATGATTGGCACTTTCAATTAATGATCTGACCGTTAGACTTATTGAAATTGCTATAAAAAAGTGTTATGACCAAGTTTGAATATAATCGGATATGTTTTAGCATGCAATCCACCGAATGTCCGCAAAAGAACGAAACCTAAGGCATTTACAAAGATAGGCACATTCAATTAATGATCCGACCGTTAGATTTATTTTAATTTCTATGAAAATGTTATGACCAAGTTTGAATATAATCGGATTTGTTTTGGCATGCAATCCACCTAATGTCTACAAAACGACCGAAAACCAAAGGCATTTACAAAGATATGAACTTTGAATTAACGATCCGACCGTCAGATTTGTTTAAATTGGTTATAAAAGTGTTGTGACCGATTTTGAAGAAAATCAGACATATTTTGGCATGTATTCCAAAAAATATGAAGAAAAATACCGAAAACCTGTTTTACAAAGATAGGCACAATCAATTAATGATACGACCGTAATATTTTTATAAATTTCTAAGAAAATTGTTATGACCAAATTTGAAGATAATCGGATATATATTTGGCATGCAATCCAACAAATATCAACAAAAATACCGAAAAACCTAAGACATTAACAAAGATAGGTACTTTCAATTAATGATCCGACCGTTAGACTTATTTAAATTGCTAAAAAAAGTGTTATGACCAAGTTTTAATATAATCGGATATATTTTGGCATGCAATCCAACGAATATCTTCCAAAAGACCGAAAACCTAAGGCATTTTCAAAGATAGGCACTTTCAATTAATTATCCGACCGTAAGATTTGTTTAAATTGCTAATAAAAGTGTGATGACCCAATTTGAAGATAATCAGATATTTTTTTGCATTAAAATTAAACAAATATCAACAAAAATACCGAAAATCGAAGGCATTTATAAAGATAGGCACTTTCAATTAACGATCCGACCATTAGATTTGTTTGAACTGCTAGGAAAAGTGTTATGACCAAGTTTTAATTCAATCCGTTATATTTTGGCATTCAATCCACCGAATGTCTGGAAAAAGACCGAAAACCACCTAAGGCATTTACAAAGATAGGCACATTCAATTAATGACCCGACCGTTAGATTTATTATAATTTCTATGAAAAATGTTACGACCTAGTTTGAATATAATCGAATATATTTTGGCATGCAATCCACCTAATGTCTACAAAACGACCGAAAACCTAAGGCATTTACAAAGATATGAACTTTGAATTAATGATCCGACCGATAGATTCGTTTAAATTGCTAGAAAATGTGTTATGAAAAAATTTGAAGATAATCAGTTATATTTTGGCATGTATTCCAACAAATATCAACAAAAATACCGAAAACCTGAGACTTTTACAAAGATAGGCACATTCAATTAATGATACGACCGTAATATTTGTTTAAATTTCAAAGAAAAGTGTTATGACCAAATTTGAAGATAATCGGATATATTTTGGCATGCAAACCAACAAATATCAACAAAAATACCGAAAAACCTAAGGCATTTACAAAGATAGGAACTTTCAATTAATGATCCGATCATTTTATTTGTTTAAATGGCTAAGAAAAGTGCTATGACCAAATTTGAAGATAATCTGATATATTTTGGCATGTAATGCAACAAATGTCTACAAAATGACCGAAAACCTAAGGCATTTACCAAGATAGGAACTTTGAATTAATGATCCGACCGTTAGATTTGTTTAAATTGCTTATAAAAGTGTTATGACCAAATTTGAAGATAATCAGATATATTTTGGCATGCAATCCAACAAATATCAACAAAAATACCGAAAACCTGAGACATTTACAAAAATAGGCACTTTCAATTAATGATACGACCGTTATATTAGTTTAAATTTCTAGGAAAAGTGTCATGACCAAATTTGAAGATAATCGGATATATTTCGGCATGCAATCCAACAAATATCAACAAAAATACAGAAAAACCTACGGCATTTACAAAGATAGGAACTTTGAATTAATGATCCGACCATTCTATTTGTTTAAATTGCTAAGTAAAGTGCTACGACCAAATTTGAAGATAATCGGATATATTTTGGTATGCAATGCAACAAATGTCTACAAAATGACCGAAAACCTAAGACATTTACAAGATAGGAACCTTGAATTAATGATCCGACCGTTAGATTTGTTTAAATTTCTTATAAAAGTGTTATGACCAAATTTGAAGATAATTAGATATATTTTGGAAGCCAATCCAACAAATATCAACAAAAATACCGAAAACATAATGCATTTACAATGATTGGCACTTTCAATTAAGGATCCGACCATTAGACTTATTTAAATTGTTAAAAAAAGTGTTAAGACAAGGTTTGAATATAATCGGATTTATTTTGGCATGCAATCCACCGAATGTCTGCAAAAAGACCGAAAACCTATGGCATTTACAAAGATAGGCAGTTTCAATTAATGATCCGACCGTTAGACTTCTTTAAATTGCTAAAAAAAGTGTCATGAGCAAGTTTTAATATAATCGGATATATTTTGGTTTGCAATCCACCGAATGTCTGCAAAAAGACAGAAAACCTAAGGCATTTACAAAGATAGGAACTTTCAATTAATGATCCGACCGTTAGATTTGTTTAAATTGCTAATAAAATTGTGATGACCCAATTTGAAGATAATCAGATATTTTTTGGCATTGCAATCCAACAAATATCAACAAAAATACCGAAAACCTAAGGCATTTACAAAGATAGACACTTTTAATTAATGATCTGACTATTAGATTTGTTTAAATTTCTAAGAAAAGTGTAACGAACAAAGTTGAAGATAATCAGATATGTTTTGGCATGCAATCCAACAAATATCAACAAAAATACCGAAAACCTGAGACATTTACAAAGATAGGCACTTTCAATTAATGATCCGACCGTTTCACTTGTTTAAATTTCTAGGAAAAGTGCTATGACCCGATTTGAATATAATCGGATATATTTTAGCATGCAATGCAACAAATGTCTACAAAATGACTGAAAACCTATGGCATTTACAATGATAGAAACTTTCAATTAATGATCCGACCGTTAGATTTGTTTAAATTTCTTATAAAAGTGTAATGACCAAATTTGAAGATAATCAGATATATTTTGGCAAGCATTCCAACAAATATAAACAAAAATACCAAAAACTTAAGGCATTTACAAAGATAGGCACTTTCAATTAATGATCCGGCCATTAGACATATTTAAATTGCTAAGAAAAGTGTTACGACCAAGTTTGAATGTAATCAGATATATTTTGGCACGCAATCCACCAAATGTCTACAAAAAGACCGAAAACCTATGGCATTCACAAAGATAAGCACTTGCAATTAATGATCCGACCGTTAGATTCGTTTAAATTCCTAATAAAAGTGTTATAACCAAATTTGAAGATAATCGGATATATTTTGGCGTGCAATCCAACAAATATCTACAAAAAGACCGAAAACATAAGGCATTTACAAAGATAGGAACTTTCAATTAATGATCCGACCAGTAAATTTGTTTAAATTGCTAGGAAAAGTGTTATACCCATGTTTTATTATAATCGGATATATTTTGGCATGCAATCCAACAATTGTCTGCAAAAAGACTGAAACCTGAGACATTTACAAAGATAGGAACATTCAATTAACGATCCGACCGTTAGATTTGTTTAATTTACTACAAAAAGTCTTAGGAACCAGTTTGAATATAATCGGATATATTTTTGCATGCAATCCAACAAATGTCTACAAAAAGACCGAAAACCTAAGGCATTTTCAAAGATAGGCACTTTCAATTAATGATCCGACCGTTAGACTTATTTAAATTGCTAAGAAAAGTCTTATGATCAAGTTCGAATATAATCGGGTATATTTTGGCATGCAATCCACCGAATGTCTACAAAAAGACCGAAAACCTAAGGCATTTACAAAGATAAACACATTCAATTAATGATCTGACCGTTAGATTTATTTAAATTGCTATGAAAAGTGTTACGACCAAGTTTGAATATAATCGAATATATTTCGGCATGTAATCCACCAAATGTCTACAAAAAGACCGAAAACATAAGGAATTTACAAAGATAGGAACGTTCAATTAATGATTCGACCATTAGATTTGTTTAAACTGCTAGGAAAAGTGTTATGACAAAGTTTTAATACAATCGAATATATTTTGGCAAGCATTCCAACAATTGTCTACAAAAAGACTGAAAACCTGAGGCATTTATATAGATAGGAACATTCAATTAATGATCCGGCTGGTTAGATTTGTTTAAATTATTATAAAAAGTGTTAGGAACCAGTTTGAAGTTAATCAGATATATATTTTGGCTTCGCAATCCAACAAATGACTAAAAAAAGACTAAAAACCTAAGACATTTACAAGGATAGACACTTTTAATTAATGATCCGGCCGTTAGATTTATTTAAATTGCTATGAAAAGTGTCATTAGCAAGTTTGAATATGATCAGAAATATTTTGGTATGCAATCGACCAAATGCCTAAAAAATGCCGAAAACATAAGGCATTTACAAAGATAGGAAGTTTCAATAAATGATCCGACCATACAATTTGTTTAAATTGCTAAGAAAAGTGCTATGACCAAATTTGAAGATAATCGGATATATTTTGGCATGAAATGCAACAAATGTCTACAAAATGACTGAAAACCTAAGACATTTACAAAAATAGAACTTTGAATTAATGATCCGACAGTTAGATTTGTTTTAATTGCTTATAAAAGTGTTATGACCAAATTTGAAGATAATCAGATATATTTTGGCATGCAATCCAAGAAATATCAACAAAAATACCGAAAACCTGAGACATTTCCAAAGATAGGCACTTTGAAGTAATGATACGACCGTTATATTAGTTAAAATTTTTAAGAAAAGTGTTATGACCAAATTTGAAGATAATCGGATATATTTTGGCATGCAATCCAACAAATATCAACAAAAGTACAGAAAAACCTACGGCATTTACAAAGATAAGAACTTTCAATTAATGATCCGACCATTCTATTTATTTAAATTGCTAAGTAAAGTGTTAAAACCAAATTTGAAGATAATCGGATATATTTTGGCGTGCAATGCAATAAATGTCTACAAAAAGATCGAAAACCTAAGGCATTTTCAAAGATAGGAACTTTCAATTAATTATTCGACCTTTAGATTTGTTTAAATTGCTAAGAAAAGTGCTATGACCGAGTATAAATATAATAGGATATATTTTGGCATGCAATCCAACAAATATCAACAAAAATACCGAAAACCTAAGGCATTTACAAAGATAGGCACTTTCAATTAATGATCCGACCGTTAGACTTATTTAAATTGCTTAAAAAAGTGTTATTATCAAGTTTGAATATAATCGGGCATATTTTGGCATGCAATCCACCGAATGTCTGCAAAAAGACCGAAAACTTAATGCATTGACAAAGATAGGCACTTTCAATTAATGATTCGACCGTTAGATTTGTTTAAATTGCTAAATTGTTATGACCCAATTTAAAGATAATCAATTTTTTTTTGGAATTGCAATCCAACATATATCAACAAAAATTCTGAAAAACCGAAGACATTTACAAATATAGGAACTTTCAATTAATGACCCGACCATTAGATTTGTTTAAATTTCTACGAAAAGTGTTATGCCCAAGTTTGAATATAGTCGGATATATTTTGGCATGCAATCCACCAAATGTCTACAAAAATACCGAAAACCAAAGGCATTTACAAGGATAGGAACTTTCAATTAATGATCCGACCATTAGATTTGTTTAAATTGCTAATAAAAGTATTATGACCAAATTTGAAGATAATCGAATATATTTTGGCATGCAATCCAACAAATAACAATAAAAATACCGAAACCTAATGCATTAACAAATACAAGAACTTTAAATTAGTGATCCGACCGTTAGATTTTGGCATATTTTGGCATGCAATGCAACAAATGTCTACAAAATGACCAAAAACCTAAGGCATATACAAATATAGAACTTTGAATTAATGATCCGACAGTTAGATTTGTTTTAATTGCTTATAAAAGCGTTATGACCAAATTTGAAGATAATCCGATATATTTTGGCATGCAATCCAACAAATATCAACAAAAATACCGAAACCTGAGACATTTACAAAGATAGGCACTTTGAATTAATGATACGACCGTTATATTAGTTAAAATTTTTAAGAAATGTGCTATGACCAAATTTGAATATAATCGGATATATTTTGACATGCAATCCAACAAATATCAACAAAAATACAGAAAAACCTAGGGCATTTACAAAGATAAGAACTTTCAATTAATGATCCGACCATTCAATTTTTTTAAACAGCTAAGTAAAGTGCTATGACCAAATTTGAAGACAATCGGATATATTTTGGCGTGCAATGCAACAAATGTCTACAAAAAGACCGAAAACCTAAGGCATTTTCAAAGATAGGAACTTTCAATTAATGATCCGACCTTTAGATTTATTTAAATTGCTATGAAAAGTGCTATGACTCGAGTATAAATATAATCGGATATATTTTGGCATGCAATCCAACAAATATCAACAAAAATACCGAAAACCTAATGCATTGACAAAGATAGGCACTTTGAATTAATGATCCGACCGTTAGATTTGTTTAAATTGCTAAATTGTTATGACCCAATTTAAAGATAATCAGATTTTTTTTTGGAATTTCAATCCAACATATATCAACAAAAATTCGAAAAACCGAAAACATTTACAAAGATAGGCACTTTCAATTAATGATCCGACCGTTAGATTTGTTTAAATTTCTACGAAAAGTGTTATGCCCAAGTTTAAATAAAGTCGGATATATTTTGGCATGCAATCCACCGAATGTCTACAAAAATACCGAAAACCAAAGGCATTTACAAAGATAGGAACTTTCAATTATTGAGCCGACCATTAGATTTGTTTAAATTGCTAATAAAAGTATTATGACCAAATTCGAAGATAATCGAATATATTTGGGCATGCAATCCAACAAATATCAACCAAAATACCGAAACCGAATGCATTTACAAATACAAGAACTTTAAATTAGTGATCCGACCGTTAGATTTGTTTAAATTCCTAATAAAAGTGTTATAATCAAATTCGAAGATTATCGGATATATTCTGGCATACAACCCAACGAATATTATTAAAAATTCCAAAAACCTAAGGCATTTACAAAGATAGGAACTTTCAATTAATGATCCGACCGTTTTATTTGTTTAAATTGTTAAGAAAAGTGTTATGACCAAATTTGAAGATAATCGGATATATTTTGGCATGCAATGCAACAAATGTCTACAAAATGACCGAAAACCTAAGGCATTTACAAATATGGAACTTTGAATTAATGATCCGACAGTTAGATTTGTTTTAATTGCTTATAAAAGCGTTATGACCAAATTTGAAGATAATCCGATATATTTTGGCATGCAATCCAACAAATATCAACAAAAATACCGAAAACCTAAGGCATTTACAAAGATAGGCACTTTCAATTAATGATCCGACCGTTAGACTTATTTAAATTGCTTAAAAAAGTGTTATTATCAAGTTTGAATATAATCGGGCATATTTTGGCATGCAATCCACCGAATGTCTGCAAAAAGCCCAAAAACTTAATGCATTGACAAAGATAGGCACTTTCAATTAATGATTCGACCGTTAGATTTGTTTAAATTGCTAAATTGTTATGACCCAATTTAAAGATAATCAATTTTTTTTTGGAATTGCAATCCAACATATATCAACAAAAATTCTGAAAAACCGAAGACATTTACAAATATAGGAACTTTCAATTAATGACCCGACCATTAGATTTGTTTAAATTTCTACGAAAAGTGTTATGCCCAAGTTTGAATATAGTCGGATATATTTTGGCATGCAATCCACCAAATGTCTACAAAAATACCGAAAACCAAAGGCATTTACAAGGATAGGAACTTTCAATTAATGATCCGACCATTAGATTTGTTTAAATTGCTAATAAAAGTATTATGACCAAATTTGAAGATAATCGAATATATTTTGGCATGCAATCCAACAAATAACAATAAAAATACCGAAACCTAATGCATTAACAAATACAAGAACTTTAAATTAGTGATCCGACCGTTAGATTTTGGCATATTTTGGCATGCAATGCAACAAATGTCTACAAAATGACCAAAAACCTAAGGCATATACAAATATAGAACTTTGAATTAATGATCCGACAGTTAGATTTGTTTTAATTGCTTATAAAAGCGTTATGACCAAATTTGAAGATAATCCGATATATTTTGGCATGCAATCCAACAAATATCAACAAAAATACCGAAACCTGAGACATTTACAAAGATAGGCACTTTGAATTAATGATACGACCGTTATATTAGTTAAAATTTTTAAGAAATGTGCTATGACCAAATTTGAATATAATCGGATATATTTTGACATGCAATCCAACAAATATCAACAAAAATACAGAAAAACCGACGGCATTTACAAAGATAAGAACTTTCAATTAATGATCCGACCATTCAATTTTTTTAAACAGCTAAGTAAAGTGCTATGACCAAATTTGAAGACAATCGGATATATTTTGGCGTGCAATGCAACAAATGTCTACAAAAAGACCGAAAACCTAAGGCATTTTCAAAGATAGGAACTTTCAATTAATGATCCGACCTTTAGATTTATTTAAATTGCTATGAAAAGTGCTATGACTGAGTATAAATATAATCGGATATATTTTGGCATGCAATCCAACAAATATCAACAAAAATACCGAAAACCTAATGCATTGACAAAGATAGGCACTTTGAATTAATGATCCGACCGTTAGATTTGTTTAAATTGCTAAATTGTTATGACCCAATTTAAAGATAATCAGATTTTTTTTTGGAATTTCAATCCAACATATATCAACAAAAATTCTGAAAAACCGAAAACATTTACAAAGATAGGCACTTTCAATTAATGATCCGACCGTTAGATTTGTTTAAATTTCTACGAAAAGTGTTATGCCCAAGTTTAAATAAAGTCGGATATATTTTGGCATGCAATCCACCGAATGTCTACAAAAATACCGAAAACCAAAGGCATTTACAAAGATAGGAACTTTCAATTATTGAGCCGACCATTAGATTTGTTTAAATTGCTAATAAAAGTATTATGACCAAATTCGAAGATAATCGAATATATTTGGGCATGCAATCCAACAAATATCAACCAAAATACCGAAACCGAATGCATTTACAAATACAAGAACTTTAAATTAGTGATCCGACCGTTAGATTTGTTTAAATTCCTAATAAAAGTGTTATAATCAAATTCGAAGATTATCGGATATATTCTGGCATACAACCCAACGAATATTATTAAAAATTCCAAAAATCTAAGGCATTTACAAAGATAGGAACTTTCAATTAATGATCCGACCGTTTTATTTGTTTAAATTGTTAAGAAAAGTGTTATGACCAAATTTGAAGATAATCGGATATATTTTGGCATGCAATGCAACAAATGTCTACAAAATGACCGAAAACCTAAGGCATTTACAAATATGGAACTTTGAATTAATGATCCGACAGTTAGATTTGTTTTAATTGCTTATAAAAGCGTTATGACCAAATTTGAAGATAATCCGATATATTTTGGCATGCAATCCAACAAATATCAACAAAAATACCGAAAACTTGAGACATTTACAAAGATAGGCACTTTGAATTAATGATACGACCGTTATATTAGTTAAAATTTTTAAGAAATGTGTTATGACCAAATTTGAAGATAATCGGATATATTTTGGCATGCAATCCAACAAATATCAGCAAAAATACAGAAAAACCTACGGCATTTACAAAGATATGAACTTTCAATTAATGATCCGATCATTCTATTTTTTTGAATTGCTAAGTAAAGTGCTATGACCAAATTTAAAGATAATCGGATATATTTTAGCGTGCAATGCAACAAATATCTACAAAAAGACCGAAAACCTAAGGCATTTTCAAAGATAAGAACTTTCAATAAATGATCCGACCTTTAGATTTGTTTAAATTGTTAAGAAAAGTGCTATGACCGAGTATAAAAATAATCGGATATATTTTGGCATGCAATCCAACAAATATCAACTAAAATACCGAAAACCTAAGGCATTTACAAAGATAGGCACTTTCAATTAATGATCCGACCGTTAGACTTATTTAAATTGCTTAAAAAAGTGTTATTATCAAGTTTGAATTTAATCGGGCATATTTTGGCATGCAATCCACCGAATATCTGCAAAAAGACCGAAAACCTAATGCATTGACAAAGATAGGCACTTTCAATTAATGATCCGACCGTTAGATTTGTTTAAATTGCTAAATTGTTATGACCCAATTTAAAGATAATCAGATTTTTTTTGGAATTGCAATCCAACATATATCAACAAAAATACCGAAAACCTAAGGCATTTACAAAGATAAACACTTTCAATTAATGATCCGACCGTTAGACTTATTTAAATTGCTAAAAAAAGTGTTATGACTAAGTGTTAATATAATCGGATATATTTTGGCATGCAATCCACCAAATATCAACAAAAATACCGAAAACCTAAGGCATTTACAAAGATAAGCACTTTCAATTAATTATCCGGCCATTAGACATATTTAAATTTCTAAGAAAAGTGTTATGACCAAGTTTGAATATAATCAGATATATTTTGGCAAGCAATCTACCGAATGTCTACAAAAAGACCGAAAACCTATGGCATTGACAAAGATAAGAACTTTAAATTAGTGATCCGACCGTTAGATTCGTTTAAATTCCTAATAAAAGTGTTATAACCAAATTTGAAGAAAATCGGATATATTTTGGCATGCAATCCAACAAATATCTACAAACAGACCGAAATCTAAGGCATTTACAAAGATAGGAACTTTCAATTAATGATCCGACCAGTAGATTTGTTTAAATTTCTAGGAAAAGTGTTATACCCATGTTTTATTATAATCGGATATATTTTGGCATGCAATCCAACAATTGTCTGCAAAAACTGAAAACCTGAGGCATTTACAAAGATAGGAACAATCAATTAGTGATCCGACCGTTTGATTTGTTTAATTTACTACAAAAAGTCTTAGGAACCAGTTTGAATATAATCGGATATATTTTGGCATGCAATCCAACAAATGTCTACAAAAAGACCGAAAACCTAAGGCATTTACAAAGATAGGAACCTTGAATTAATGATCTGACCGTTAGACTTATGACCGACCGTTAGACTTATTTAAATTGCTAAGAAAAGTCTTATGACCAAGTTCGAATATAATCGGGTATATTTTGGCATGCAATCCCCCGAATGTCTACAAGAAGACCGAAAACCTAAGGCATTTACAAAGATAAACACTTTCAATTAATGATCTGACCGTTAGATTTATATAAATTGCTATGAAAAGTGTTACGACCAAGTTTGAATATAATCGAATATCTTTCGGTATGCAATCCACTAAATGTCTACAAAAAGACCGAAAAAATAAGGAATTTACAAAGATAGGAACGTTCAATTAATGATCCGACCATTAGATTTGTTTAAATTGCTAGGAAAAGTGTTATGACCAAGTTTTAATACACTCGGATATATTTTGGCATGCATTCCAACAATTGTCTACAAAAAGACTGAAAACCTGAGGCATTTACAAAGATAGGAACATTCAATTAATGATCCGGGCGGTTAGATTTGTTTAAATTACGATAAAAAGTGTTAGGAACCAGTTTGAAGTTAATCGGATATATTTTGGCTTGCAATCCAACAAATGACTAAAAAAAGACTGAAAACCTAAGACATTTACAAGGATAGACACTTTTAATTAATGATCCGGCCGTTATATTTATTTAAATTGCTATGAAAAGTGTCATTATCAAGTTTGAATATGATCAAAAATATTTTGGTATGCAATCGACCAAATGTCTAAAAAATACCGAAAACATAAGGTATTTACAAAGATAGGAAGTTTCAATAAATGATCCGACCATACAATTTGTTTAAATTGCTAAGAAAAGTGCTATGACCAAATTTGAAGATAATCGGATATATTTTGGCATGCAATGCAACAAATGTGTACAAAATGACCGAAAACCTAAGGCATTTACAAAGATAGAACTTTGAATTAACGATCCGACAGTTAGATTTGTTTTAATTGCTTATAAAAGCGTTATGACCAAATTTGAAGATAATCCGATATATTTTGGCATGCAATCCAACAAATATCAACAAAAATACCGAAAATTTGAGACATTTACAAAGATAGGCACTTTGAATTAATGATACGACCGTTATATTAGTTAAAATTTTTAAGAAAAGTGTTATGACCAAATTTGAAGATAATCGGATATATTTTGGCATGCAATCCAACAAATATCAACAAAAATACAGAAAAACCTACGGCATTTACAAAGATAAGAACTTTCAATTAATGATCCGACCATTCTATTTTTTTAAACTGCTAAGTAAAGTGCTATGACCAAATTTGAAGATAATCGGATATATTTTGCCGTGCAATGCCACAAATGTCTACAAAAAGACCGAAAACCTAAGGCATTTTCAAAGATAGAAACTTTCAATTAATGATCCGACCGTTTCACTTGTTTAAATTTCTAGGAAAAGTGCTATGACCCGATTTGAATATAATCGGATATATTTTATCATGCAATGCAACAAATGTCTACAAAATGACTGAAAACCTAAGGCATTTACAATGATAGTAACTTTCAATTAATGATCCGACCGTTAGATTTGTTTAAATTTTTATAAAAGTGTTATGACCAAATTTGAAGATAATCAGATATATTTTGGCAAGCATTCCAACAAATATCAACAAAAATACCAAAAACCTAAGGCATTTACAAAGATAGGCACTTTCAATTAATGATCCGGCCATTAGACATATTTAAATTGCTAAGAAAAGTGTTACGACCAAGTTTGAATATAATCAGATATATTTTGGCACGCAATCCACCGAATGTCTACAAAAAGACAGAAAACCTATGGCATTCACAAAGATAAGCACTTTCAATTAATGATCCGACCGTTAGATTCGTTTAAATTCCTAATAAAAGTGTTATAACCAAATTTGAAGATAATCGGATATATTTTGGCGTGCAATCCAACAAATATCTACAAAAAGACCGAAAACATAAGGCATTTACAAAGATAGGAACTTTCAATTAATGATCCGACCAGTAGATTTGTTTAAATTGCTAGGAAAAGTGTTATACCCATGTTTTATTATAATCGGATATATTTTGGCATGCAATCCAACAATTGTCTGCAAAAAGACTGAAACCTGAGACATTTACAAAGATAGGAACATTCAATTAACGATCCGACCGTTAGATTTGTTTAATTTACTACAAAAAGTCTTAGGAACCAGTTTGAATATAATCGGATATATTTTTGCATGCAATCCAACAAATGTCTACAAAAAGACCGAAAACCTAAGGCATTTTCAAAGATAGGCACTTTCAATTAATGATCCGACCGTTAGACTTATTTAAATTGCTAAGAAAAGTCTTATGATCAAGTTCGAATATAATCGGGTATATTTTGGCATGCAATCCACCGAATGTCTACAAAAAGACCGAAAACCTAAGGCATTTACAAAGATAAACACATTCAATTAATGATCTCACCGTTAGATTTATTTAAATTGCTATGAAAAGTGTTACGACCAAGTTTGAATATAATCGAATATATTTCGGCATGTAATCCACCAAATGTCTACAAAAAGACCGAAAACATAAGGAATTTACAAAGATAGGAACGTTCAATTAATGATTCGACCATTAGATTTGTTTAAATTGCTAGGAAAAGTGTTATGACCAAGTTTTAATACAATCGGATATATTTTGGCATGCATTCCAACAATTGTCTACAAAAAGACTAAAAACCTGAGGCATTTACATAGATAGGAACATTCAATTAATGATCCGGTCGGTTAGATTTGTTTAAATTATTATAAAAAGTGTTAGGAACCAGTTTGAAGTTAATCGGATATATATTTTGGCTTGCAATCCAATAAATGACTAAAAAAAGACTGAAAACCTAAGACATTTACAAGGATAGACACTTTTAATTAATGATCCGGCCGTTAGATTTATTTAAATTGCTATGAAAAGTATCATTAGCAAGTTTGAATATGATCAGAAATATTTTGATATGCAATCGACCAAATGCCTAAAAAATGCAGAAAACATAAGGCATTTACAAAGATAGGAAGTTTCAATAAATGATCCGACCATACAATTTGTTTAAATTGCTAAGAAAAGTGCTATGACCAAATTTGAAGATAATCGGATATATTTTGGCATGAAATGCAACAAATGTCTAAAAATGACTGAAAACCTAAGGCATTTACAAAAATAGAACTTTGAATTAATGATCCAACAGTTAGATTTGTTTTAATTGCTTATAAAAGGGTTATGACCAAATTTGAAGATAATCAGATATATTTTGGCATGCAATCCAAGAAATATCAACAAAAATACCGAAAACCTGAGACATTTACAAAGATAGGCACTTTGAATTAATGATACGACCGTTATATTAGTTAAAATTTTTAAGAAAAGTGTTATGACCAAATTTGAAGATAATCGGATATATTTTGGCATGCAATCCAACAAATATCAACAAAAGTACAGAAAAACCTACGGTATTTACAAAGAAAAGAACTTTTAATTAATGATCCGACCATTCTATTTATTTAAATTGCTAAGTAAAGTGTTAAAACCAAATTTGAAGATAATCGGATATATTTTGGCGTGCAATGCAACAAATGTCTACAAAAAGACCGAAAACCTAAGGCATTTTCAAAGATAGGAACTTTCAATTAATTATCCGACCTTTAGATTTGTTTAAATTGCTAAGAAAAGTGCTATGACCGAGTATAAATATAATAGGATATATTTTGGCATGCAATCCAACAAATATCAACAAAAATACCGAAAACCTAAGGCATTTACAAAGATAGGCACTTTCAATTAATGATCCGACCGTTAGACTTATTTAAATTGCTTAAAAAAGTGTTATTATGAAGTTTGAATATAATCGGGCATATTTTGGCATGCAATCAAACGAATGTCTGCAAAAAGATCGAAAACCTAATGCATTGACAAAGATAGGCACTTTGAATTAATGATCTGACCGTTAGATTTGTTTAAATTGCTAAATTGTTATGACCCAATTTAAAGATAATCAGATTTTTTTTGGAATAGCAATCCAACATATATCAACAAAAATTCCGAAAAATCGAAAACATTTACAAAGATAGGCACTTTCAATTAATGATCCGACCGTTAGATTTGTTTAAATTTCTTATAAAAGTGTTATGACCAAATTTGAAGATAATCAGATATATTTTGGCAAGCAATCCAACAAATATCAACAAAAATACCGAAAACCAAAGGCATTTACAAAGATAGGAACTTTCAATTATTGAGCCGACCATTAGATTTGTTTAAATTGCTAATAAAAGTATTATGACCAAATTTGAAGATAATCGAATATATTTGGGCATGCAATCCAACAAATATCAACCAAAATACCGAAACCGAATGCATTTACAAATACAAGAACTTTAAATTAGTGATCCGACCGTTAGATTTGTTTAAATTCCTAATAAAAGTGTTATAACCAAATTCGAAGATTATCGGATATATTCTGGCATGCAACCCAACGAATATTATTAAAAATTCCAAAAACCTAAGGCATTTACAAAGATAGGAACTTTCAATTAATGATCCGACCGTTTTATTTGTTTAAATTGTTAAGAAAAGTGTTATGACCAAATTTGAAGATAATCGGATATATTTTGGCATGCAATGCAACAAATGTCTACAAAATGACCGAAAACCTAAGGCATTTACAAATATAGAACTTTGAATTAATGATCCGACAGTTAGATTTGTTTTAATTGCTTATAAAAGCGTTATGACCAAATTTGAAGATAATCCGATATATTTTGGCATGCAATCCAACAAATATCAACAAAAATACCGAAACCTGAGACATTTACAAAGATAGGCACTTTGAATTAATGATACGACCGTTATATTAGTTAAAATTTTTAAGAAATGTGTTAAGATCAAATTTGAAGATAATCGGGTATATTTTGGCATGAAATCCAACAAATATCAACAAAAATACAGAAAAACCTACGGCATTTACAAAGATAAGAACTTTCAATTAATGATCCGACCATTCAATTTTTTTAAACTGCTAAGTAAAGAGCTATGACCAAATTTGAAGATAATCGGAATTATTTTGGCGTGCAATGCAACAAATGTCTACAAAAAGACCGAAAACCTAAGGTATTTTCAAAGATAGGAACTTCCAATTAATTATCCGACCTTTAGATTTGTTTTAAATTGCTATGAAAAGTGCTATGACCGAGTAAAAATATAATAGGATATATTTTGGCATTCAATCCAACAAATATCAACAAAAATACCGAAAACCTAAGGCATTTACAAAGATAGGCACTTTCAATTAATGATCCGACCGTTAGACTTATTTAAATTGCTTAAAAAAGTGTTATTATCAAGTTTGAATATAATCGGGCATATTTTAGCATGCAATCCACCGAATGTCTGCAAAAAGACCGAAAACCTAATGCATTGACAAAGATAGTCACTTTCAATTAATGATCCGACCGTTAGATTTGTTTAAATTGCTAAATTGTTATGACCCAATTTAAAGATAATCAAATTTTTTTTGGAATTGCAATCCAACATATATCAACAAAAATTCCGAAAAACCGAAAACATTTACAAAGATAGGCACTTTCAATTAATGATCCGACCATTAGATTTGTTTAAATTTTTACGAAAAGTGTTATGCCCAAGTTTGAATAAAGTCGGATATATTTTGGCATGCAATCCACCGAATGTCTACAAAAATACCGAAAACCAAAGGCATTTACAAGGATAGGAACTTTCAATTAATGATCCGACCATTAGATTTGTTTAAATTGTTAATAAAAGTATTATGACCAAATTTGAAGATAATCGAATATATTTTGGCTTGCAATCCAACAAATATCAATAAAGATACCGAAACCTAATGCATTGACAAATACAAGAACTTTAAATTAGTGATCCGACCGTTAGATTTGTTTAAATTCCAAATAAAAGTGTCATAACCAAATTTGAAGATAATCAGATATATTCTGGCATGCAATCTAACAAATATTATTAAAAATACCGAAAACCTAAGGCATTTACAAAGATATGAACTTTCAATTAATGATCCGACCGTTATATTTGTTTAAATTGTTAAGAAAAGTGCTATGACCAAATTTGAAGATAATCGGATATATTTTGGCATGCAATGCAACAAATGTCTACAAAATGACCGAAAACCTAAGGCATTTACAAATATAGAACTTTGAATTAATGATCCGACAGTTAGATTTGTTTTAATTGCTTATAAAAGCGTTATGACCAAATTTGAAGATAATCCGATATACTTTGGCATGCAATCCAACAAATATCAACAAAAATACAGAAACCTGATACATTTACAAAGATAGGCACTTTGAATTAATGATACGACCGTTATATTAGTTAAAATTTTTAAGAAATGTGTTATGACCAAATTTGAAGATAATCGGATATATTTTGTCATGCAATCCAACAAATATCAACAAAAATACAGGAAAACCTACGGCATTAACAAAGATAAGAACTTTCAATTAATGATCCGACCATTCAATTTTTTTAAACTGCTAAGTAAAGTGCTATGACCAATTTTGAAGATAATCGGATATATTTTGGCGTGCAATGCAACAAATGTCTACAAAAAGACCGAAAACCTATGGCATTTTCAAAGATAGGAACTTTCAATTAATGATCCGACCTTTAGATTTGTTTAAATTGATATGAAAAGTGCTATGACAGAGTATAAATATAATCGGATATATTTTGGCATGCAATCCAACAAATATCAACAAAAATACCGAAAACCTAAGGCATTTACAAAGATAGGCACTTTCAATTAACGATCCGACCGTTAGACTTATTTAAATTGCTTAAAAAAGTGTTATTATCAAGTTTGAATATAATCGGGCATATTTTGGCATGCAATCCACCGAATATCTACAAAAATACCGAAAACCAAAGGCATTTACAAAGATAGGAACTTTCAATTATTGAGCCGACCATTAGATTTGTTTAAATTACTAATAAAAGTATTGTGACCAAATTTGAAGATAATCGAATATATTTGGGCATCCAATCCAACAAATATCAACCAAAATACCGAAACCGAATGCATTTACAAATACAAGAACTTTAAATTAGTGATCCGATCGTTAGATTTGTTTAAATTCCTAATAAAAGTGTTTTAACCAAATTCGAAGTTTATCGGATATATTCTGGCATGCAAACCAACGAATATTATTAAAAATTCCAAAAACCTAAGGCATTTACAAAAATAGGAACTTTCAATTAACGATCCGACCGTTTTATTTGTTTAAATTGTTAAGAAAAGTGTTATGACCAAATTTGAAGATAATCGGATATATTTTGGCATGCAATGCAACAAATGTCTACAAAATGACCGAAAACCTAAGACATTTACAAATATAGAACTTTGAATTAATGATCCGACAGTTAGATTTGTTTTAATTGCTTATAAAAGCGTTATGACCAAATTTGAAGATAATCCGATATATTTTGGCATGCAATCCAACAAATATCAACAAAAATATCGAAACCTGAGACATTTACAAAGATAGGCACTTTGAATTAATGATACGACCGTTATATTAGTTAAAATTTTTAAGAAAATTGTTATGACCAAATTTGAAGATAATCGGATATATTTTGCATGCAGTCCAACAAATATCAACAAAAATACAGAAAAACCGACGGCATTTACAAAGATAAGAACTTTCAATTAATGATCCGACCAATCAATTTTTTTAAACTGCTAAGTAAAGTGCTATGACCAAATTTGAAGATAATCGGAATTATTTTGGCGTGCAATGCTACAAATGTCTACAAAAAGACCGAAAACCTAAGGCATTTTCAAAGATAGGAACTTTCAATTAATTATCCGACCTTTAGATTTGTTTAAATTGCTATGAAAAGTGCTATGACCGAGTATAAATATAATAGGATATATTTTGGCATGCAATCCAACAAATATCAACAAAAATACCGAAAACCTAAGGCATTTACAAAGATAGGCACTTTAAATTAATGATCCGACCGTTAGACTTATTTAAATTGCTTTAAAAAGTGTTATTATCAAGTTTGAATATAATCGGGCATATTTTGGCATGCAATCCACCGAATGTCTGCAAAAAAGACCTAAAACCTAATGCATTGACAAAGATAGGCACTTTCAATTAATGATCCGACCGTTAGATTTGTTTAAATTGCTAAATTGTTATGACCCAATTTAAAGATAATCAGATTTTTTTTGGAATTGCAATCCAACATATATCAACAAAAATTTCGAAAAACCGAAAACATTTACAAAGATAGGCACTTTCAATTAATGATCCGACCATTAGATTTGTTTAAATTTCTACGAAAAGTGTTATGCCCAAGTTTGAATAAAGTCGGATATATTTTGGCATGCAATCCACCGAATGTCTACAAAAATTCCGAAAACCAAAGGCATTTACAAAGATAGGAACTTTCAATTATTGAGTCGACCATTAGATTTGTTTAAATTGCTAATAAAAGTATTATGACCAAATTTGAAGATAATCGAATATATTTAGTCATGAAATCCAACAAATATCAACCAAAATACCTAAACCGAATGCATTTACAAATACAAGAACTTTAAATTAGTGATCCGACCGTTAGATTTGTTTAAATTCCTAATAAAAGTGTTATAACCAAATTCGAAGATTATCGGATATATTCTGGCATGCAACCCAACGAATATTATTAAAAATTCCAAAAACCTAAGGCATTTACAAAAATAGGAACTTTCAATTAATGATCCGACCGTTTTATTTGTTTAAATTGTTAAGAAAAGTGTTATGACCAAATTTGAAGATAATCGGATATATTTTTGCTTGCAATGCAACAAATGTCTACAAAATGACCGAAAACCTAAGGCATTTACAAATATAGAACTTTGAATTAATGATCCGACAGTTAGATTTGTTTTAATTGCTTATAAAAGCGTTATGACCAAATTTGAAGATAATCCGATATATTTTGGCATGCAATCCAACAAATATCAACAAAAATACCGAAACCTGAGACATTTACAAAGATAGGCACTTTGAATTAATGATACGACCGTTATATTAGTTAAAATTTTTAAGAAAAGTGTTATGACCGAATTTGAAGATAATCGGATATATTTTGGCATGCAATCCAACAAATATCAACAAAAATACAGAAAACCCTACGGCATTTACAAAGATAAGAACTTTCAATTAATGATCCGACCATTCAATTTTTTTAAACTGCTAAGTAAAGAGCTATGACCAAATTTGAAGATAATCGGAATTATTTTGGCGTGCAATGCAACAAATGTCTACAAAAAGACCGAAAACCTAAGGCATTTTCAAAGATAGGAACTTTCAATTAATTATCCGACCTTTAGATTTGTTTAAATTGCTATGAAAAGTGCTATGACCGAGTATAAATATAATAGGATATATTTTGGCATGCAATCCAACAAATATCAACAAAAATACCGAAAACCTAAGGCATTTACAAAGATAGGCACTTTCAATTAATGATCCGACCGTTAGACTTATTTAAATTGCTTAAAAAAGTGTTATTATCAAATTTGAATATAATCGGGCATATTTTGGCATGCAATCCACCGAATGCCTACAAAAAAGACCGAAAACCTAATGCATTGACAAAGATAGGCACTTTCAATTAATGATCCGACCGTTAGATTTGTTTAAATTGCTAAATTGTTATGACCCAATTTAAAGATAATCAGATTTTTTTTGGAATTGCAATCCAACATATATCAACAAAAATTTCGAAAAACCGAAAACATTTACAAAGATAGGCACTTTCAATTATTGATCCGACCATTAGATTTGTTTAAATTTCTACGAAAAGTGTTATGCCCAAGTTTGAATAAAGTCGGATATATTTTGGCATGCAATCCACCGAATGTCTACAAAAATACCGAAAACCAAAGGCATTTACAAAGATAGGAACTTTCAATTATTGAGTCGACCATTTGATTTGTTTAAATTGCTAATAAAAGTATTATGACCAAATTTGAAGATAATCGAATATATTTGGTCATGCAATCCAACAAATATCAACCAAAATACCGAAACTGAATGCATTTACAAATACAAGAACTTTAAATTAGTGATCCGACCGTTAGATTTGTTTAAATTCCTAATAAAAGTGTTATAACCAAATTCGAAGATTATCGGATATATTCTGGCATGCAACCCAACAAATATTATTAAAAATTCCAAAAACCTAAGGCATTTACAAAGATAGGAACTTTCAATTAATGATCCGACCGTTTTATTAGTTTAAATTGTTAAGAAAAGTGTTATGACCAAATTTGAAGATAATCGAATATATTTTGGCATGAAATGCAACAAATGTCTACAAAATGACCGAAAACCTAAGGCATTTACAAATATGGAACTTTGAATTAATGATCCGAAAGTTAGATTTGTTTTAATTGCTTATAAAAGCGTTATGACCAAATTTGAAGATAATCCGATATATTTTGGCATGCAATCCAACAAATATCAACAAAAATACCGAAAACTTGAGACATTTACAAAGATAGGCAATTTCAATTAATGATCCGACCGTTAGATTTGTTTACATTGTAAATAAAAGTGTTATGACCCAATTTGAAGATAATCAGATATTTTTTGGAATTGTAATCCTACAAATATCAACAAAAATAACGAAAATCGATGGCATTTACAAAGATAGACACTTTCAATTAATGATCCAAGCATTCGATTTGTTTAAATTTCTAAGAAAAGTGTTATACCCAAGTTTGAATATAATCGGATATATTTTGGCATGCAATCCCCCAAATGTCTACAAAAATACCGAAAACCAAAGGGATTTACAAAGATAGGAAGTTTCACTTAAAGATCCAACCATTAGATTTGTTTAAATTGCTTATAATAGTGTTATGACCAAATTTGAAGATAATCGGATATATTCTGGCATGCAATCCAACAAATATTAACAAAAATAGCGAAAACCTAAGGCTTTTACAAAGATAGAAGATTTCAATTAATGATCCGACCGTTATAGTTGTTTAAATTGCTATGTAAAGTGCTATGACCAAATTTGATGATAATCGGATATATTTTGGCATGCAATTCAACAAATGTCTACAAAATGACCGAAAACCTAAGGCATTTACAAAGATAAGCACTTTCAGTTAATTATCCGACCGTTAGATTTATTTTAATTTCTATGAAAAGTGTTACGACCAAGTTTGAATATAATCGGATATATTTTGGCCGGCAATCCATCAAATGTCTACAAAAAGACCGAAAACCTAAGGCATTTACAAAGATAGGAACTTTCAATTAATGATCCGACCATTAGATTTGTTTAAATTGCTATGAAATGTGCTATGACCGAGTTTTAATATAATCAGATATATTTTGGCATTCAATCCATCAAATATCAACAAAAATACAGAGAACCTAAGGCATTTACAAAGATGGGCATTTTCAATTAATGATCCGGCCGTTAGACTTATTTAAATTGTTAAAAAAAGTGTTATGACCTGGTTTGAATATAATCGGATTTATTTTGGCATGCAATCCACCGAATGTCTACAAAAAGTCCGAAAACCTAAGGCATTTACAAAGATAGGCAGTTTCAATTAATGATATGACCGTTAGACTTCGTTAAACTGCTAAAAAAAGTGTTATGAGCAGGTTTTAATATAATCGGATATATTTTGGCTTGTAATCCACCGAATGTCTGCAAAAAGACAGAAAACCTAAGGCATTTACAAAGATAGGAACTTTCAATTAATGATCCGATCGTTAGATTTGTTTAAATTGTTAATAAAATTGTGATGACCCAATTTGAAGATAATCAGATATTTTTTGGCATTGCAATCCAACAAATATTAACAAAAATACCGAAAACCTAAGTCATTTACAAAGATAGGCACTTTTAATTAATGATCTGACCGTTAGATTTGTTTAAATTTCTAAGAAAAGTGTAACGACCAAAGTTGAAGATAATCAGATATATTTTGGCATGCAATCCTACAAATATCAACAAAAATACCAAAACCTGAGGCATTTACAAAGATATGCACTTTCAATTAATGATCCGACCGTTTCACTTGTTTAAATTGCTAGGAAAAGTGCTATGACCCAATTTGAATATAATCGGATATATTTTGGCATGTAATGCAACAAATGTCTACAAAATGACCGAAAACCTAAGGCATTTACAAAGATAGAACTTTGAATTAATGATCCAACAGTTAGATTTGTTTTAATTGCTTATAAAAGCGTTATGACCAAATTTGAAGATAATCCGATATATTTTGGCATGCAATCTAACAAATATCAACAAAAATACCAAAAACTTGAGACATTTACAAAGATAGGCACTTTGAATTAATGATACGACTGTTATATTAGTTAAAATTTTTAAGAAATGTGTTATGACCAAATTTGAAGATAATAGGATATATTTTGTCCTGCAATCCAACAAATATCAACAAAAATACAGAAAAACCTACGGCATTTACAAAGATAAGAACTTTCAATTAATGATCCGACCATTCTATTTTTTTAAATTGCTAAGTAATGTGCTATGAACAAATTTGAAGATAATCGGATATATTTTGGCGTGCAATGCAACATATGTCTACAAAAAGACCGAAAACCTAAGGCATTTTCAAAGATAGGAACTTTTAATTAATGATCCGACCTTTAGATTTGTTTAAATTGCTAAGAAAAGTGCTATGACCGAGTATAAATATAATCAGATATATTTTGGCATGCAATCCAACAAATATCAACAAAAATACCGAAAACCTAAGGCATTTACAAAGATAGGCACATTCAATTAATGATCCAAGCATTCGATTTGTTTAAATTTCTAAGAAAAGTGTTATGCCCAAGTTTGAATATAATCGGATATATTTTGGCATGCAATCCCCCAAATGTCTACAAAAATACCGAAAACCAAAGGCATTTACAAAGTTAGGAAGTTTCACTTAATGATCCGACCATTAGATTTGTTTAAATTGCTTATAATAGTGTTATGACCAAATTTGGAGATAATCGGATATATTCTGGCAAGCAATACAACAAATATTAACAAAAATACCGAAAACCTAAGGCTTTTACAAAGATAGAAAATTTCAATTAATGATCCGACCGTTATATTTGTTTAAATTGCTATGTAAAGTGCTATTACCAAATTTGATGATAATCGGATATATTTTGGCATGTAATGCAACAAATGTCTACAAAATGACCCAAAACCTAAGGCATTTACAAATATAAGCACTTTCAGTTAATGATCCGACCGCTAGATTTATTTTAATTTCTATGAAAAGTGTTACGACCAAGTTTGAATATAATCGGATATATTTTCGCCGGCAATACACCAAATGTCTACAAAAAGACCAAAAACCTAAGGCAATTTCAAAGATAGGAACTTTCAATTAATGATCCGACCATTAGATTTGTTTAAATTGCTATGAAATGTGCTATGACCGAGTTTTAATATAATCGGATATATTTTGGCATGCAATCCATCAAATATCAACAAAAATACAGAGAACCTAAGGCAATTACAAAGATAGGCATTTTCAATTAATGATCCGCCCGTTAGACTTATTTAAATTGTTAAAAAAAGTGTTATGACCAGGTTTGAATATAATCGGATTTATTTTGGCATGCAATCCACCGAATGTCTGCAAAAAGACCGAAAACCTAAGGCATTTACAAAGATAGGCAGTTTCAATTAATGATCCGACCGTTAGACTTCTTTAAATTGCTAAAGAAAGTGTTATTAGCAAGTTTTAATATAATCGGATATATTTTGGCATGCAATCCACCGAATGTCTGCAAAAAGACAGAAAACCTAAGGCATTTACAAAGATAGGAACTTTCAATTAATGATCCGACCGTTAGATTTGTTTAAATTGCTAATAAAATTGTGATGACCCAATTTGAAGATAATCAGATATTTTTTGGCATTGCAAATCAACAAATATCTACAAAAATACCGAAAACCAAAGGCATTTACAAAGATAGGCACTTTAAATTAATGATCTGACCGTTAGATTTGTTTAAATTTCTAAGAAAAGTGTAACGACCAAAGTTGAAGATAATCAGATATATTTTGGCATGCAATCCTACAAATTTCAACAAAAATACCGAAAACTTGAGGCATTTACAAAGATAGGCACTTTCAATTAATGATCCGACCGTTTCACTTGTTTAAATTGCTAGGAAAAGTGCTATGACCCAATTTGAATATAATCGGATATATTTTGGCATGCAATGCAACAAATGTCTACAATATGACTGAAAACCTAAGGCCTTTACAATGATAGGAACTTTCAATTAATGATCCGACCGTTAGATTTGTTTAAATTTCTTATAAAAGTGTTATGACCAAATTTGAAGATAATCAGATATATTTTGGCAAGCAATCCAACAAATATCAACAAAAATACCGAAACCTAAGGCATTTACAAAGATAGGCACTTTCAATTAATGATCTGGCCATTAGACATATTTAAATTGCTAAGAAAAGTGTTATGATCAAGTTTGAATATAATCAGATATATTTTGGCATACAATCCGCCGAATGTCTACAAAATGACCGAAAACCTATGGCATTCACAAAGATAAGCACTTTCAATTAATGATCCGACCGTTAGATTCGTTTAAATTCCTAATAAAAGTGTTATAACCAAATTTGAAGATAATCGGATATATTTTGGCATGCAATCCAACAAATATCTACAAAAAGACCGAAAACTTAAGGCATTTACAAAGATAGGAACTTTCAATTAATGATCCGACCAGTAGATTTGTTTAAATTGTTAGGAAAAGTGTTATTCCCATGTTTTATTATAATCAGATATATTTTGGCATGCAATCCAACAATTGCCTGCAAAAAGACTGAAAACCTGAGGCATTTACAAAGATAGGAACATTCAATTAATGATCCGACCGTTAGATTTGTTTAATTTACTACAAAAAGTCTTAGGAACCAGTTTGAAAATAATCAGAAATATTTTGGTATGCAATCCAACAAATGTCTACAAAAAGATCGAAAACCTAAGGCATTTTCAAAGATAGGCACTTTCAATTAATGATCCGACCGTTAGACTTATTTAAATTGCTAAGAAAAGTCTTATGACCAAGTTCGAATATAATCGGGTATATTTTGGCATGCAATCCCCCGAATGTCTACAAAAAGACCGAAAACCTAAGGCATTTACAAAGATAAACACTTTCAATTAATGATCTGACCGTTAGATTTATTTAAATTGCTATGAAAAGTGTTACGACCAAGTTTGAATATAATCGAATATATTTCGGCATGCAATCCACCAAATGTCTACAAAAAGACCGGAAACATAAGGAATTTTCAAAGATAGAAACGTTCAATTAATGATCCGACCATTAGATTTGTTTAATTTGCTAGGAAAAGTGTTATGACCAAGTTTTAATACAATCGGATATATTTTGGCATGCATTCCAACAATTGTCTACAAAAAGACTGAAAACCTGAGGCATTTACATAGATAGGAATATTCAATTAATGATCCGGCCGGTTAGATTTATTTAAATTACTATAAAAAGTGTTATGAACCAGTTTGAAGTTAATCGGATATATTTTGGCTTGCAATCCAACAAATGACTAAACAAAGATTGAAAACCTAAGACATTTACAAGGATAGACACTTTTAATTAATGATCCGGCCGTTAGATTTATTTAAATTGTTATGAAAAGTGTCATTAGCAAATTTGAATATGATCAGAAATATTTTGGTATGCAATCGACCAAATGTCTAAAAAATGCCGAAAGCATAAGACATTTACAAAGATAGGAAGTTTCAATAAATGATCCGACCATACAATTTGTTTAAATTGCAAAGAAAACATGCATGACCAAATTTGAAGATAATCGGATATATTTTGGCATGCAATGCAACAAATGTCTACAAAATGACCGAAAACCTAAGGCATTTACAAAAATAGAACTTGGAATTAATGATCCGACAGTTAGATTTGTTTTAATTGCTTATAAAAGCATTATGACCAAATTTGAAGATAATCCGATATATTTTGGCATGCAATCCAACAAATATCAACAAAAATACCGAAACCTGAGACATTTACAAAGATAGGCACTTTGAATTAATGATACGACCATTCAATTTTTTTAAACTGCTAAGTAAAGTTCTATGACCAAATTTGAAGATAATCGGAATTATTTTGGCGTGCAATGCAACAAATGTCTACAAAAAGACCGAAAACCTAAGGCATTTTCAAAGATAGGAACTTTCAAAAAATTATTCGACCTTTAGATTTGTTTAAATTGCTATAAAAAAGTGCTATGACCGAGTATAAATATAATCGGATATATTTGGGCATCCAATCCAACAAATATCAATAAAAAGACAGAAAACCTAAGGCATTTACAAAGATAGGAACTTTCAATTAATGATCCGACCGTTAGATTTGTTTAAATTGCTAATAAAACTGTGATGACCTAATTTGAAGATAATCAGATATTTTTTGGCATTGGAATCCAACAAATATCAACAAAAATACCGAAAACCTAAGGCATTTACAAAGATAGGCACTTTCAATTAATGATCTGACCGTTCGATTTGTTTAAATTTCTAAGAAAAGAGTAACGACCAAAGTTGAAGATAATCAGATATATTTTGGCATGCAATCCAACAAATATCAACAAAAATACCGAAAACCTGAGGCATTTAGAAAGATAGGCACTTTCAATTAATGATCCGACCGTTTCAATTGTTTAAATTGCTAGAAAAAGGGCTATGACCCAATTTGAATATAATCGGATATATTTTGGAATGCAATGCAACAAATGTCTACAAAAAGACCGAAATCCTAAGGCATTTACAAAGATAGGAACTTTCAATTAATGATCCAACCAGTATATTTGTTTAAATTGCTAGGAAAAGTGTTATACCCATGTTTTATTATAATCGGATTTATTTTGGCATGCAATCCCCCGAATGTCTACAAAAAGTCCGAAAACCTAAGGCATTTACAAAGATAAACACTTTCAATTAATGATCTGACCGTTAGATTTATTTAAATTGCTATGAAAAGTGTTACGACCAAGTTTGAATATAATCGAATATATTTCGGCATGCAATCCACCAAATGTCTACAAAAAGACCGAAAACATAAGGAATTTACAAAGATAGGAACGTTCAATTAATGATCCGACCATTAGATTTGTTTAAATTGCTAGGAAAAGTGTTATGACCAAGTTTTAATACAATCGAATATATTTTGGCATGCATTCCAACAATTGTCTACAAAAAGACTGAAAACCTGAGGCATTTACATAGATAGGAATATTCAATTAATGATCCGGCCGGTTAGATTTATTTAACTTACTATAAAAAGTGTTAGGAACCAGTTTGAAGTTAATCGGATATATTTTGGCTTGCAATCCAACAAATGACTAAAAAAAGACTGAAAACCTAAGACATTTACTAGGATAGACACTTTTAATTAATGATCCGGCCGTTAGATGTATTTAAATTGCTATGAAAAGTGTCATTAGCAAGTTTGAATATGATCAGAAATATTTTGGTATGCAATCGACCAAATGTCTAAAAAATGCCGAAAACATAAGGCATTTACAAAGATAGGATGTTTCAATAAATGATCCAACCATACAATTTGTTTAAATTGCTAAGAAAACTGCTATGACCAAATTTGAAGATAATCGGATATATTTTGGCATGCAATGCAACAAATGTATACAAAATGACCGAAAACATAAGGCATTTACAAAAATAGAACTTTGAATTAATGATCTGACAGTTAGATTTGTTTTAATTGCTTATAAAAGTGTTATGACCAAATTTGAAGATAATCAGATATATTTTGGCATGCAATCCAAAAAATATCAACAAAAATACCGAAAACCTGAGACATTTACAAAGATAGGCACTTTGAATTAAAGATACGACCGTTATATTAGTTAAAATTTTTAAGAAAAGTGTTATGACCAAATTTGAAGATAATCGGATATATTTTGGCATGCAATCCAACAAATATCAACAAAAGTACAGAAAAACCTACGGCATTTACAAAGATAAGAATTTTCAATTAATGATCCGACCATTCTATTTGTTTAAATTGCTAAGTGTTAAAACCAAATTTGAAGATAATCGGATATATTTTGGCGTGCAATGCAACAAATGTCTACAAAAAGACCGAAACCTAAGGCATTTTCAAAGATAAAAACTTTCAATTAATTATCCGACCTTTTGATTTGTTTAAATTGCTAAGAAAAGTGATATGACCGAGTATAAATATAATCGGATATATTTTGGCATGCAATCCAACAAATATCAACAAAAATACTGAAAACCTAAGGCATTTACAAATATAGGCACTTTCAATTAATGATCCGACCGTTAGACTTATTTAAATTGCTTTAAAATTTGTTATTATCAAGTTTGAATATAATCGGGCATATTTTGGCATGCAATCCACCGAATGTCTGCAAAAAGACCGAAAAACTAATGCATTTACAAAGATAGGAACTTTCAATTAATGATCTGACCATTAGATTTGTTTAAATTGCTAATAAAAGTATTATGACCAAATTTGAAGATAATCGATTATATTTTGGAATGCAATCCAACAAATATCAACAAAAATATCGAAACCTAATGCATTTACAAATACAAGAACTTTAAATTAGTGATCCGACCGTTAGATTTGTTTAAATTCCTAATAAAAGTGTTATAACCAAATTTGAAGATTATCGGATATATTCTGGCATGCAATCCAACAAATATTAACAAAAATACCGAAAACCTAAGGCATTTACAAAGATAGAAAATTTCAATTAATTATCCGACCGTTATATTTGTTTAAATTGCTATGTAAAGTGCTATGACCAAATTTGAAGATAATCGGATATATTTTGGCATGCAATGCAACAAATGTCTACAAAATGACCGAAAACCTAAGGCATTTAGAAAGATAAGCACTTTCAGTTAATGATCCGACCGTTAGATTTATTTTAATTTCTATGAAAAGTGTTACGACCAAGTTTGAATATAATCGGATATATTTTGGCCGGCAATCCACCAAATGTCTACAAAAAGACCGAAAACCTAAGGCATTTACAAAGATAGAAACTTTCAATTAATGATCCGACCATTAGATCTGTTTAAATTGCTATGAAATGTGCTATGACGGAGTTTTAATATAATCGGATATGTTTTAGCATGCAATCCATCAAATATCAACAAAAATACAGAGAACCTATTGCATTTACAAAGATAGGCACATTCAATTAATGATCCAGCCGTTAGACTTATTTAAATTCTTAAAAAAAAGTGTTATGACTAGGTTTAAATATAATCAGATTTATTCTGGCATGTAATCCACCGAATGTCTGCAAAAAGACCGAAAACCAAAGGCATTTACGAAGATAGGCACTTTCAATTAATGATCCGGCCGTTAGATTTGTTTACATTGCAAATAAAAGTGTTATGACCCAATTTGAAGATAATAAGATATTTTTTGGAATTGCAATCCTACAAATATCAACAAAAATACCGAAATCGAAGGCATTTACAAAGATAGGCACTTTCAATTAATGATCCGAGCATTAGATTTGTTTAAATTTCTAAGAAAAGTGTTATGCCCAAGTTTGAATATAATTATATTTATTTTGGCATGCAATCCCCCAAATGTCTACAAAAATATCGAAAACCAAAGGCATTTACAAAGATAGGAAGTTTCACTTAATGATCCGACCATTACATTTTTTTTAAATTGCTAATAAAACTGTTTTGACCAAATTTGAAGATAATCGAATTTATTTTGGCATGTAATCCAACAAATATCAACAAAAATAACGAAACCTAATGCATTTACAAATACAAGCACTTTAAATTAGTCATCCGATCGTTAGATTTGTTTAAATTCCTAATAAAAGTGTTATAACCAAATTTGAAGATAATCAGATATATTTTGGCATTCAATCCAACAAATATTATTAAAAATACCGAAAACCTAAGGCATTTAAAAAGATAGAAACTTTCAATTAATGATTCGACCGTTATATTTGTTTAAATTGTTAAGAAAAGTGCTATGACAAAATTTGAAGATAATCGGATGTATTTTGGCATGCAATGCAATAAATGTCTACAAAATGACCGAAAACCATAGGCATTTACAAAGATAGAACTTTGAATTAATGATCCGACAGTTAGATTTGTTTTAATTGCTTATAAAAGCGTTATGACCAAATTTGAAGATAATCCGATATATTTTGGCATGCAATTCAACAAATATCAACAAAAATACCGAAAACCTTAGACATTTACAAAGATAGGCACTTTGAATTAATGATACGACCGTTATATTAGTTAAAATTTTTAAGAAAAGTGTTATGACCAAATTTGAAGATAATCGGATATATTTTGGCATGCAATCCAACAAATATCAACAAAAATACAGAAAAACCTACGGCATTTACAAAGATAAGAACTTTCAATTAATGATCCGACCATTCTATTTTTTTAAACTGCTAAGTAAAGTGCTATGACCAAATTTGAAAATAATCGGATATATTTTGGCGTGCAATGCAACAAATGTCTAGAAAAAGACCGAAAACCTAAGGCATTTTCAAAGATAGGAACTTTCAATTAATAATACGACCTTTAGATTTGTTTAAATTGGTAAGAAAAGTGCTATGACCGAATATAAATATAATCGGATATATTTTGGCATGCAATCCAACAAATATCAACAAAAATATCGAAAACCTAAGGCATTTACAAAGATAGGCACTTTCAATTAATGATCCGACCGTTGGACATATTTAAATTGCTTAAAAAAGTGTTATCACCAAGTTTGAATATAATCGGGCATATTTTGGCATGCAATCCACCGAATGTATGCAAAAAGACCGAAAACCTAATGCATTGACAAAGATAGGCACTTTCAATTAATGATTCGACCGTTAGATTTGTTTAAATTGCTAAAGTGTTATGACTCAATTTAAAGATAATCAGATTTTTTTTTTTTGGAATTGCAATCCATCATATATCAACAAAAATTCCGAAATACCGAAGGCATTTACAAAGATGGGCGCTTTAAATTAATGATCCGAGCATTAGTTTTGTTTAAATTTCTAAGAAAAGTGTTATGCACAAGTTTGAATATAATCGGATATATTTTGGCATGCAATCCCCCAAATGTCTACAAAAATACCGAAAACCAAAGGCATTTACAAAGATAGGAAGTTTCACTTAATGATCCGACCATTACATTTTTTTAAATTGCTAATAAAACTGTTTTGACCAAATTTGAAGATAATCGAATTTATTTTGGCATGTAATCCAACAAATATCAACAAAAATACCGAAACCTAATGCATTTACAAATACAAGCACTTTAAATTAGTCATCCGATCGTTAGATTTGTTTAAATTCCTAAAAAAAGTGTTATAACCAAATTTGAAGATAATCAGATATATTCTGGTATTCAATCCAACAAATATTATTAAAAATACCGAAAACCTAAGGCATTTAAAAAGATAGGAACTTTCAATTAATGATCCGACCGTTATATTTGTTTAAATTGTTAAGAAAAGTGCTGTGACCAAATTTGAAGATAATCGGATATATTTTGGCATGCAATGCAACAAATGCCTACAAAATGACCGAAAACCTAAGGCATTTACAAAGGAACTTTGAATTAATGATCCGACAGTTAGATTTGTTTTAATTGCTTATAAAAGCGTTATGACCAAATTTGAAGATAATCCGATATGTTTTGGCATGCAATTCAACAAATATCAACAAAAATACCGAAAACCTAAGACATTTACAAAGATAGGCACTTTGAATTAATGATACGACCGTTATATTAGTTAAAATTTTTAAGAAAAGTGTTATGACCAAATTTGAAGATAATCGGATATATTTTGGCATGCAATCCAACAAATATCAACAAAAATACAGAAAAACCTACGGCATTTACAAAGATAAGAACTTTCAATTAATGATCCGACCATTCTATTTTTTTAAATTGCTAAGTAAAGTGCTATGACCAAATTTGAAGATAATCGGATATATTTTGGCGTGCAATGCAACAAATGTCTACAAAAAGATCGAAAACCTAAGGCATTTTCAAAGATAGGAACTTTCAATTAATGATCCGACCTTTAGATTTGTTTAAATTGCTAAGAAAAATGCTATGACCGAGTATAAATATAATCGGATATATTTGGGCATGCAATCCAACAAATATCAACAAAAATACCGAAAACCTAAGGCATTTACAAAGATAGGCACTTTCAATTAATGATCCGACCGTTAGACTTCTTTAAATTGCTTTAAAAAGTGTTATTATCAAGTTTGAATATAATCGGGCATATTTTGGCATGCAATCAACCGAATGTCTGCAAAAAGACCGAAAACCTAATGCATTGACAAAGATAGACACTTTCAATTAACGATCCGACCGTTAGATTTGTTTAAATTGCTAAAGTGTTATGACCCAATTTAAAGATAATCAGTTTTTTTTTGGAATTGCAATCCAACAAATATCAACAAAAATACCGAAACCTAATGCATTTACAAATACAAGCACTTTAAATTAGTCATCCGACCGTTAGATTTGTTTAAATTCCTAATAAAAGTGTTATAACCAAATTTGAAGATAATCAGATATATTCTGGCATTCAATCTAACAAATATTATTAAAAATACCGAAAACCTATGGCATTTAAAATGATAGTCTACAAAATGACCGAAAACCTAAGGTATTTACAAAGATAGAAATTTTGAATTAATGATCCGACAGTTAGATTTGTCTTAATTGCTTATAAAAGCGTTATGACCAAATTTGAAGATAATCCGATATATTTTGGCATGCAATCCAACAAATATCAACAAAAATACCGAAACCAGAGACATTTACAAAGATGGGCACTTTGAATTAATGATACGACCGTAATATTAGTTAAAATTTTTAAGAAAAGTGTTTTGACCAAATTTGAAGGTAATCGGATATATTTTGGCATGCAATCCAACAAATATCAACAAAAATATAGAAAAACCTACGGCATTTACAAAGATAAGAACTTTCAATTAATGATCCGACCGTTCTATTTTTTTAAATTGCTAAGTAAAGTGGTATGACCAAATTTGATGATAATCGGATATATTTTGGCGTGCAATGCAACAAATGTCTAGAAAAAGACCGAAAACCTAAGGCATTTTCAAAGATTGGAACTTTCAATTAATGATCCGACCTTTAGATTTGTTTAAATTGCTAAGAAAAGTGCTATGACCGAGTATAAAAATAATCGGATATATTTTGGCATGCAATCCAACAAATATCAACAAAAATACCGAAAACCTAAGGCATTTACAAAGATAGGCACTTTCAATTAATGATCCGACCGTTAGACTTATTTAAATTGCTTAAAAAAGTGTTATTATCAAGTTTGAATATAATCGGGCATATTTTGGCATGCAATCCACCGAATGTCTGCAAAAAGACCGAAAACATAATGCATTGACAAAGATAGACACTTTCAATTAATGATCCGACCGTTAGATTTGTTTAAATTGCTAAATTGTTATGACCCAATTTAAAGATAATCAGATTTTTTTTGGAATTGCAATCCAACATATATCAACAATAATTCCGAAAAACCGAAGGCATTTACAAAGATAGGCACTTTCAATTAATGATCCGACCATTAGATTTGTTTAAATTTCTACAAAAAGTGTTATGCCCAAATTTGAATATTGTCGGATATATTTTGGCATGCAATCCACCAAATGTCTACAAAAATACCGAAAACCTAAGGCATTTACAAAGATAGGAACTTTCAATTAATGATCCGACCATTAGATTTGTTTAAATTGCTAATAAAAGTATTATAACCAAATTTGAAGATAATCGAATATATTTTGGTATGCAATCCAACAAATATCAACAAAAATTCCGAAACCTAATGCATTTACAAATACAAGAACTTTAAATTAGTGATCCGACCGTTATATTTGTTTAAATTCCTAATAAAAGTGTTATAATCAAATTTGAAGATAATCAGATATATTCTGGCATGCAATCCAACAAATATTATTAAAAATACCGAAAACCTAAGGCATTTACAAAGATAGGAACTTTCAATTAATGATCCGACCGTTATATTTGTTTAAATTGATAAGAAAAGTGCTATGACCAAATTTGAAGATAATCGGATATATTTTGGCATGCAATGCAACAAATGTCTACAAAATGACCGAAACCTAAGGCATTTACAAAGATAGAACTTTGAATTAATGATCCGACAGTTAGATTTGTATTAATTTTTTATAAAAGAGTTATGACCAAATTTGAAGATAATCCGATGTGTTTTGGCATGCAATCCAACAAATATCAACAAAAATATCGAAAACCTGAGACATTTACAAATATAGGCACTTTGAATTAATGATACGACCGTTATATTAGTTAAAATTTTTAAGAAAAGTGTTATGACCAAATTTGAAGATAATCGGATATATTTTGGCATGCAATCCAACAAATATCAACAAAAATACAGAAAAACCTACGGCATTTACAAAGATAAGAACTTTCAATTATTGATCCGACCATCAATTTTTTTAAACTGCTAAGTAAAGTGCAATGACCAAATTTGAAGATAATCGGATATATTTTGGCGTGCAATGTAACAAATGTCTACAAAAAGACCGAAAACCTAAGGCATTTTCAAAGATAGGAACTTTCAATTAATGATCCGACCTTTAGATTTGTTTAAATTGCTAAGAAAAGTGCTATGACCTAGTATAAATATAATCGGATATATTTGAGCATGCAATCCAACAAATATCAACAAAAATACCGAAAACCTAAGGCATTTACAAAGATAGGCACTTTCAATTAATGATCCAACCGTTAGACTTATTTAAATTGCTTTAAAAAGTGTTATTATCAAGTTTGAATATAATCGGGCATATTTTGGCATGCAATCCACCGAATGTCTGCAAAAAGACCGAAAACCTAATGCATTGACAAAGATAGACACTTTCAATTAACGATCCGACCGTTAGATTTGTTTAAATTGCTAAAGTGTTATGACCCAATTTAAAGATAATCAGTTTTTTTTTTTGGAATTGCAATCCAACAAATATCAACAAAAATACCGAAACCTAATGCATTTACAAATACAAGCACTTTAAATTAGTCATCCGACCGTTAGATTTGTTTAAATTCCTAATAAAAGTGTTATAACCAAATTTGAAGATAATCAGATATATTCTTGCATTCAATCCAACAATTATTATTAAAAATACCGAAAACCTAAGGCATTTAAAATGATAGGAACTTTCAATTAATGATCCGACCGTTATATTTGTTTAAATTGCTAAGAAAAGTGCTATGACCAAATTTGAAGATAATCGGATGTATTTAGGAATGCAATCCAACAAATGTCTACAAAATGACCGAAAACCTAAGGTATTTACAAAGATAGAATTTTGAATTAATGATCCGACAGTTAGATTTGTTTTAATTGCTTATAAAAGCGTTATGACCAAATTTGAAGATAATCCGATATATTTTGGCATGCAATCCAACAAATATCAACAAAAATACCGAAAACCAGAGACATTTACAAAGATGGGCACTTTGAATTAATGATACGACCGTTATATTAGTTAAAATTTTTAAGAAAAGTGTTATGACCAAATTTGAAGATAATCGGATATATTTTGGCATGCAATCCAACAAATATCAACAAAAATACAGAAAAACCTAGGGCATTTACAAAGATAAGAACTTTCAATTAATGATCCGACCATTCAATTTTTTTAAACTGCTAAGTAAAGTGCTATGACCAAATTTGAAGATAATCGGATATATTTTGGCGTGCAATGCAACAAATGTCTACAAAAAGACCGAAAACCTAAGGCATTTTCAAAGATAGGAACTTTCAATTAATGATCCGACCTTTAGATTTGTTTAAATTGCTAGGAAAAGTGCTATGACCGAGTATAAATATAATCGGATATATTTGGGCATGCAATCCAACAAATATCAACAAAAATACCGAAAACCTAAGGCATTTACAAAGATAGGCACTTTCAATTAATGATCCGACCGTTTGACTTATTTAAATTGCTTTAAAAAGTGTTATTATCAAGTTTGAATATAATCGGGCATATTTTGGCATGCAATCCACCGAATGTCTGCAAAAAGACCGAAAACCTAATGCATTGACAAAGATAGACACTTTCAATTAATGATCCGACCGTTAGATTTTTTTAAATTGCTAAAGTGTTATGACCCAATTTAAAGATAATCATTTTTTTTTTTTGAATTGCAATCCAACAAATATCAACAAAAATTCCGAAAAACCGAAGTCATTTACAAATACAAGCACTTTCAATTAATGATCCGACCATTATATTTGTTTAAATTTCTACAAAAAGTGTTATGCCCAAGTTTGAATATAGTCGGATATATTCTGGCATGCAATCCACCAAATGTCTACAAAAATACCGAAACCAAAGGCATTTACAAAGATAGGAACTTTCAATTATTGATCCGACCATTAGATTTGTTTAAATTGCTAATAAAAGTATTATGACCAAATTTGAAGATAATCGAATATATTTTGGCATGCAATCCAACAAATATCAACAAAAATACCGAAACCTAATGCATTTACAAATACAAGAACTTTAAATTAGTGATCCGACCGTTAGATTTGTTTAAATTCCTAATAAAAGTGTTATAACCAAATTCGAAGATTATCGGATATATTCTGGCATGCAATCCAACGAATATTATTAAAAATACCGAAAACCTAAGGCATTTACAAAGATAGAAACTTTCAATTAATGATCCGACAGTTATATTTGTTTAAATTGCTAAGAAAAGTGCTATGACCAAATTTGAAGATAATCGGATATATTTTGGCATGCAATGCAACAAATGTCTACAAAATGACCGAAAACCTAAGGCATTTACAAAGATAGAACTTTGAATTAATGATCCGAAAGTTAGATTTGTTTTAATTGCTTATAAAAGCGTTATGACCAAATTTGAAGATAATCCGATATATTTTGGCATGCAATCCAACAAATGTCAACAAAAATACCGAAAACCTGAGACAAATTTGTAGAGCAATTGAATGTTCCATTCATATTGACCAAATGGAATACTGAGTAAAAACTTTTGGATCTGGTTTAGGGATAGGAGTCCATCCTTTGACTCTTATCTCTTTACAGAGATATTTTACATTTTCATTTTGATCGAGCTTATAGCCCCATCCTAATACAAAACATATTTTCTTTTCAATATAAAACTTACAGAGCTGATTATTCAGAGTTAACCCCTGAATTTGATTCTCTACTACAAACACATTAAACTTTTGCAAATTTTGACTGGATAATGTGGATTTGCTTCCACCAAAGGTTTTCCACCAAGCATAGAACCATCTTGGTATAGGAGTAATGATGTCTTTGTCATATTTGACAAACCAGGTATGGGTAAGATCTCAGAGGTACATGAAATTGTACCAAGCATTTATGTAATCCATAAAATTATATGTGGGAGGTTTGAAGGATGTTTTGAACTGGATAGGGGTGTAAATACCGGTGACCGGCCAAGTGTTAAGGTCAAGGATTTTCATAATCCTACATTTGGAATAGGCTATGCTTTTGTCCGCTCTGTTCAAGTTTCTTTCATGTTCAAATTCAATTGAACCTGTTGCAAAAAGGATATGCTCGTAATAGATACGGGTTTTCTGAGGTTCGGATTTGAAAATATGGCTGGACTGTCGGTAGGCTTCTGGATGGAGTTTGGTAACTAACTCTCTTTCAGGAAGAGCTGTTAATTCTCTTGGAAGGGCTAGTATTGGGATAACTGTTATTGGGAGAAATTCAAATTTCTCTTTGGTTGAAGAAAGGGTTGGTTTTTCTGGTTTAGTTGGCGTCTTCGGGACAACTGCTTCCTTAAAGGAAGTGGGAATAGGAGTAGTGTAGAATGATAAATCTGTTTTCCGGGTTTCTGTGTTTTTGAGGTGGTCGGGTTGAAGAGATCCATTGTGAGCGGTGACTTGCTCACAGATTTGGATGGGAGAGATGGGAAAGAATTGAGTACTGTAAAACGATTACCTTGTGGAGGGCGGAACCTTGGTTGTTGATCCATACTGAATTGTGCTGATTAAGGTTGGTATTTATAGGCAGAAGGAATGAGCTCCAGCACTGAAGCGGTACTCATCACAGTGTTGAATACTGTGTTAAAAGTCATATACGTCCTTGCAAAAACTCTCTGGTTAAGAAATCGGGAAGGGAATTGTTTTCTCCTTTGATGAATTCAATTTCAAAATCAAAGCTAGATAAAAGTGCTTGCTATCTGGCAAAAATCTGTTTGGATACTAAATTTTTAACATCTTTTTGCAAAACATCTTTTGTTGCTTTACAATCAATTCTGAGTAAAAACTTTTGATTTATTAAATCATCTTGAAATTTGGAAATGCATAAAACAATGGCAAGGATTTCTTTCTTAATGGTGCTATAATTCTTTTGGCTTGAAAGCCAAATGCCTGAATGAAATCTGACCAACTGTTCAGTAGGGGAATTGGGTTTTTTCTATTTAAGTATACCACCATAACCTAAATATGATGCATATGTTTCAACAATCATTAATGCTGTTAGATCTGGGATGCCTAGACAAGGAAGTTTTTTTACTATCTGTTTAATTTTCTTAACAGTTTGGGTTTGTTCTAAACCCCAAGGGATTGGATCTTTCCTTAAACGCTTATATAAAGGTTCACAGATGATTCTTAGATTAGGAATAAAGTCTGATATGTAATTTAAACATCCTAGAAATCTTTGAAGCTGAGTTTTGTCTTTTATTTCATCCGGGAATTTATCTGCAAATTCAATTGCTCTACAAATTGGTTGGTATGTACCCTGAGTTAGATTATGACCTAAAAATTTGATTTTATTTTGGCAAAGTTTGAGCTTGGATGCACTTACTACCAGCCCATTTTTCGTGATTATTTCGCGAAAAAAGACGTAAATGTTTAAGATGTTGTTCAAAAGATTCACTGAAGATTAAAACATCATCAATATAGACAATGGTAAAAGCGGAATAAGGGTGAAAGATATCATTGATTACTTTTTGGAATTCACTGGGTAAAGATACAGTGCTATGACCAAATTTGATGCTACGGAATTTACAAAGATAAGAACTTTCAATTAATGATCCGACCATTCTATTTGTTTAAATGGCTAAGTAAAGTGCTATGACCAAATTTGATGATAATCGGATATATTTTGGCGTGCAATGCAACAAATGTCTACAAAAAGACCGAAAACCTAAGGCATTTTCAAAGATAGGAACTTTCAATTAATGATCCGACCTTTAGATTTGTTTAAATTGCTAAGAAAAGTGCTATGACCTAGTATAAATATAATCGGATATATTTGAGCATGCAATCCAACAAATATCAACAAAAATACCGAAAACCTAAGGCATTTACAAAGATAGGCACTTTCAATTAATGATCCGACCGTTAGACTTATTTAAATTGCTTAAAAAAGTGTTATTATCAAGTTTGAATATAATCGGGCATATTTTGGCATGCAATCCACCGAATGTCTGCAAAAAGACCGAAAACCTAATGCATTGACAAAGATAGACACTTTCAATTAATGATCCGACCGTTAGATTTGTTTAAATTGCTAAAGTGTTATGACCCAATTTAAAGATAATCAGTTTTTTTTTTTTTTTGGAATTGCAATCCAACAAATATCAACAAAAATTCCGAAAAACCGAAGTCATTTACAAAGATAGACACTTTCAATTAATGATCCGACCATTAGATTTGTTTAAATTTCTACGAAAAGTGTTATGCCCAAGTTTGAATATAGTCAGATATATTTTGGCATGCAATCCACCAAATGTCTACAAAAATACCGAAAACCAAAGGCATTTAAAAAGATAGGAACTTTCAATTAATGATCCGACCATTAGATTTGTTTAAATTGCTAATAAAAGTATTATGACCAAATTTGTAGATAATTGAATATATTTTGGCATGCAATCCAGCAAATATCAACAAAAATGCCGAAACCTAATGCATTTACAAATACAAGAACTTTAAATTAGTGATCCGACCGATAGATTTGTTTAAATTCCTAAAAAAAGTGTTATAACCAAATTTGAAGATTATCGGATATATTCTGGCATGCAATCCAAGAAATATTAACAAAAATACCGAAAACCTAAGGCATTTACAAAGATAGAAAATTTCAATTAATGATCCGACCGTTATATATGTTTTAATTTCTATGTAAAGTGCTATGACCAAATTTGAAGAAAATCGGATATATTTTGGTGTGCAATGCAACAAATGTCTACAAAATGACCGAAAACCTAAGGAATTTACAAAGATAAGAACTTTCAGTTAATAATCCGACCGTTAGATTTATTTTAATTTCTATGAAAAGTGTTACGACCAAGTTTGAATATAATCGGATATATTTTGGCCGGCAATCCACCTAATGTCTACAAAAAGACCGAAAACCTAAGGCATTTACAAAGATATGAACTTTCAATTAATGATCCGACAATTAGATTTGTTTAAATTGCTATGAAATGTGCTATGATCGAGTTTTAATATAATCGAATATATTTTGGCATGCAATCCATCAAATATCAACAAAAATACAGAGAACCTAAGGCATTTTTAAAGATAGGCACTTTCAATTAATGATCCGGCCGTTAGACTTATTTAAATTGTTAAAAAAAGTGTTATGACCAGGTTTGAATCGGATTAATTTTGGCACTCAATCCACCGAATGTCTGCAAAAAGACCGAAAACCTAAGGCATTTACAAAGATAGGCACTTTCAATTAATGATCTGACCGTTAGATTTGTTTAAACTGCAAATATAAGTGTTATGACCCAATTTGAAGATAATCAGATATTTTTTGGAATTGCAATCCTACAAATATCAACAAAAATACCGAAAACCGAAGGCATTTACAAAGATAGACACTTTCAATTAATGATCCGACCATTAGATTTGTTTAAATTTCTATGAAAAGTGTTATGCCCAAGTTTGAATATAATTGGATATATTTTGGCATGCAATCCTCCAAATGTCTACAAAAATACCGAAAATCAAAGGCATTTACAAAGATAGGAAGTTTCAATTAATGATCCGACCATTAAATTTGTTTAAATTGCTTATAAAAGTGTTATGACCAAATTTGAAGATAATCGGATATATTCTGGCATGCAATCAAACAAATATTAACAATAATACCGAAAACCTAGGCTTTTACAAAGATAGGAAATTTCAATTAATGATCCGACCGTTATATTTGTTTAAATTGCTAAGAAAAGTGTTATGACCAAATTTAAAGATAATCGGATATTTTGGCTTGCAATCAAACAAATGTCTACAAAATGACCGAAAACCTAAGGCATTTACGAAGATAGGAACCTTCAATTAATGATCGACCGTTAGACATATTTAAATTGCTAATAAAAGTGTTATGACCAGGTTTGTATATAATCGAATATATTTTGGCATGCAATCCATCGAATGTCTAAAAAAAGACCGAAAACCTAAAGCATTTACAAATATAAGCACTTTCAATTAATGATCCGACCGTTAGATTTATTTAAATTGCTATGAAAAGTGTTACGACCAAGTTTGAATATAATCAGATATATTTTGGCATGCAATCCACCGAATGTCTACAAAAAGACCGAAAACCTATGGCATTCACAAAGATAAGCACTTTCAATTAATGATCCGACCGTTAGATTCGTTTAAATTCCTAATAAAAATGTTATAACCAAATTTGAAGATAATCGAATATATTTTGGCGTGCAATCCAACAAATATCTACAAAAAGACCGAAAACATAAGTCATTTACAAAGATAGGAACTTTCAATTAATGATCCGACCAGTAGATTTGTTTAAATTGCTAGGAAAAGTGTTATACCCATGTTTTATTATAATCGGATATATTTTGGCATGCAATCCAACAATTGTCTGCAAAAAGACTAAAACCCGAGGCATTTACAAAGATAGGAACATTTAATTAACGATCCGACCGTTAGATTTGTTTAATTTACTACAAAAAGTCTTAGGAACCAGTTTGAATATAATCGGATATATTTTGGCATGCAATCCAACAAATGTCTACAAAAAGACCGAAAACCTAAGGCATTTACAAAGATAGGCACTTTCAATTAATGATCCGACCGTTAGACTTATTTAAATTGCTAAGAAAAGTCTTATGATCAAGTTCAAATATAATCGGGTATATTTTGGCATGCAATCCATCGAATGTCTACAAAAAGACCGAAAACCTAAGGCATTTACAAAGATAAACACTTTCAATTAATTATCTGACCGTTAGATTTATTTAAATTGCTATGAAAAGTGTTACGACCAAGTTTGAATATAATCGAATATATTTCGGCAAGTAATCCACCAAATGTCTACAAAAAGACCGAAAACACAAGGAATTTACAAAGATAGGAACGTTCAATTAATGATTCGACCATTAGATTTGTTTAAATTGCTAGGAAAAGTGTTATGACCAAGTTTTAATACAATTGGATATATTTTGACATGCATTCCAACAATTGTCTACAAAAAGACTAAAAACCTGAGGCATTTACATAGATAGGAACATTCAATTAATGATTCGGCCGGTTAGATTTGTTTAAATTATTATAAAAAGTGTTAGGAACCAGTTTGAAGTTAATCGGATATATTTTGGATTGCAATCCAACAAATGACTAAAAAAAGACTGAAAACCTAAGACATTTACAAGGATAGGCACTTTTAATTAATGATCCGGCCGTTAGATTTATTTAAATTGCTATGAAAAGTGTCATTAGTAAGTTTGAATATGATCAGAAATATTTTGGTATGCAATCGACCAAATGTCTAAAAAATGCCTAAAGCATAAGGTATTTACAAAGATAGGAAGTTTCAATAAATGATCCGACCATACAATTTGTTTAAATTGCTAAGAAAAGTGCTATGACCAAATTTGAAGATAATCGGATATATATTTTGGCATTTAATGCAACAAATGTCTACAAAATGACCGAAAACCTAAGGCATTTACATAAATAGAACTTTGAATTAATGATCCGATAGTTAGATTTGTTTTAATTGCTTATAAAAGTGTTATGACCAAATTTGAAGATAATCAGATATATTTTGGCTTGCAATCCAAGAAATATCAACAAAAATACCGAAAACCTGAGACATTTACAAAGATAGGCACTTTGAATTAATGATACGACCGTTATATTAGTTAAAATTTTCAAGAAAAGTGTTATGACCAAATTTGAAGATAATCGGATATATTTAAGCATTCAATCCAACAAATATCAACAAAAATACAGAAAAACCTACGGCATTTACAAAGATAAGAACTTTCAATTAATGATCCGACCGTTCTGTTTTTTTAAATTGCTAAGTAAAGTGGTATGACCAAATTTGATGATAATCAGATATATTTTGGCGTGCAATGCAACAAATGTCTACAAAAAGACCGAAAACCTAAGGCCTTTTCAAAGATAGGAAATTTCAAGTAATGATCCGACCTTTAGATTTGTTTAAATTGCTAAGAAAAGTGCTATGACCGAGTATAAATATAATCGGATATATTTTGGCATGCAATCCAACAAATATCAACAAAAATACCGAAAACCTAAGGCATTTACAAAGATAGGCACTTTCAATTAATGATCCGACCGTTAGACTTATTTAAATTGCTTTAAAAAGTGTTATTATCAAGTTTGAATATAATCGGGCATATTTTGGCATGCAATCCCCCGAATGTCTGCAAAAAGACCGAAAACCTAATGCATTGACAAAGTTAGGCACTTTGAATTAATGATCCGACCGTTAGATTTGTTTAAATTGCTAAATTGTTATGACCCAATTTAAAGATAATCAGATTTTTTTTGGAATTGCAATCCAACATTTATCAACAAAAATTCCGAAAAACAGAAGACATTTACAAAGATAGGAACTTTCAATTAATGATCCGACCATTAGATTTGTTTAAATTTCTACGAAAAGTGTTATGCCCAAGTTTGAATATAGTGGGATATATTTTGGCATGCAATCCACCAAATGTCTACAAAAATACCGAAAACCAAAGGCATTTACAAAGATAGGAACATTCAATTAATGATCCGACCATTAGATTTGTTTAAATTACTAATAAAAGTATTATGACCAAATTTGAAGATAATCGAATATATTTGGGCATGCAATCCAACAAATATCAACAAAAATACCGAAACCGAATGCATTTACAAATACAAGAACTTTAAATTAGTGATCCGACCGTTAGATTTGTTTAAATTCCTAATAAAAGTGTTATAACCAAATTCGAAGATTATCGGATATATTCTGGCATGCAACCCAACGAATATTATTAAAAATTCCAAAAACCTAAGGCATTTACAAACATAGGAACTTTCAATTAATGATCCGACCGTTATATTTGTTTAAATTGTTAAGAAAAGTGCTATGACCAAATTTGAAGATAATCGGATATATTTTGGCATGCAATGCAACAAATGTCTACAAAATGACCGAAAACCTAAGGCATTTACAAAGATAGAACTTTGAATTAATGATCCGATAGTTAGATTTGTTTTAATTGCTTATAAAAGCGTTATGACCAAATTTGAAGATAATCCGATATATTTTGGCATGCAATCCAACAAATATCAACAAAAATACCGAAAACTTGAGACATTTACAAAGATAGGCACTTTGAATTAATGATACGACCGTTATATTAGTTAAAATTTTTAAGAAATGTGTTATGACCAAATTTGAAGATAATCGGATATATTTTGGCATGCAATCCAACAAATATCAACAAAAATACAGAAAAACCTACGGCATTTGCAAAGATAAGAACTTTCAATTAATGATCCGACCATTCTATTTTTTTAAATTGCTAAGTAAAGTGCTATGACCAAATTTGAAGATAATCAGATATATTTTGGCGTGCAATGCAACAAATGTCTACAAAAAGACCGAAAACCTAAGGCATTTTCAAAGATAGGAACTTTCAATTAATGATCCGACCTTTAGATTTGTTTAAATTGCTAAGAAAAGTGCTATGACCGAGTATAAATATAATCGGATATATTTTGGCATGCAATCCAACAAATATCAACAAAAATACCGAAAACCTAAGGCATTTACAAAGATAGGCACTTTCAATTAATGATCCGACCGTTAGACTTATTTAAATTGCTTTAAAAAGTGTTATTATCAAGTTTGAATATAATCGGGCATATTTTGGTGTGCAATCCACCGAATGTCTGCAAAAAGACCGAAAACCTAATGCAATGACAAAGATAGGCACTTTCAATTAATGATCCGACCGTTAGATTTGTTTAAATTGCTAAAGTGTTATGACCCAATTTAAAGATAATCCGATTTTTTTTGGAATTGCAATCCAACAAATATCAACAAAAATTCCGAAAAACCGAAGGCATTTACAAAGCTAGGGACTTTCAATTAATGATCCGACCATTAGATTTGTTTAAATTTGTACGAAAAGTGTTATGCCCAAGTTTGAATATAGTCGGATATATTTTGGCATGCAATCCACCAAATGTCTACAAAAATACCGAAAACCAAAGGCATTTACAAAGATAGGAACTTTCAATTAATGATCCGACCATTAGATTTGTCTAAATTGCTAATAAAAGTATTATTACCAAATTTGAAGATAATCGAATATATTTTGGCATGCAATCCAACAAATATCAACAAAAATACCCAGACCTAATGCATTTACAAATACAAGAACTTTAAATTTGTGATCCGACCGTTATATTTGTTTAAATTCCTAATAAAAGTGTGATAACCAAATTTGAAGATTATCGGATATATTCTGGCATGCAATCCAACAAAATTATTAAAAATACCGAAAGCTTAAGGCATTTACAAAGATAGGAACTTTCAATTCATGATCCGACCATTAGATTTGTTTAAATTGCTATGAAATGTGTTATGACCGAGTTTTAATATAATCGGATATCCTTCAAATATCAACAAAAGTGTTATACCCAAGTTTGAATATAATCGGATATATTTTGGCATGCAATCCCCCAAATGTCTACAAAAATTCCGAAAACCAAAGGCATTTACAAAGATAGGAAGTTTCACTTAAAGATCCGACCATTAGATTTGTTTAAATTGCTTATAATAGTGTTATAACCAAATTTGAAGATAATCGGATATATTCTGGCATGCAATCCAACAAATATTAACAAAAATACCGAAAAACTAAGGCTTTTACAAATATAGAAGATTTCAATTAATGATCCGACCGTTATATTTGTTTAAATTGCTATGTAAAGTGCTATGACCAAATTTGATGATAATCGGATATATTTTGGCATGCAATGCAACAAATGTCTACAAAATGACCGAAAACCTATGGCATTTACAAAGATAAGCACTTTCAGTTAATGATCCGACCGTTAGATTTATTATAATTTTTATGAAAAGTGTTACGACCAAGTTTGAATATAATCGGATATATTTTGGCTGGCAATCCACCAAATGTCTACAAAAAGACCGAAAACCTAAGGCATTTACAAAGATAGGAACTTTCAATTAATGATCCGACCATTAGATTTGTTTAAATTTCTATGAAATGTGCTATGACCGAGTTTTAATATAATCGGATATATTTTGGCATGCAATCCATCAAATATCAACAAAAATACAGAGAACCTAAGGCATTTACAAAGATAGGCACTTTCAATTAATGATCCGACCGTTAGATTTATTTAAATTGTTAAGAAAAGTGTTATGACCAAGTTTGAATATAATCGGATATATTTTGGCATGCAATCCAACAAATGTCAACAAAAAGACCGAAAACCTAAGGCATTTACAAAGATAGGCAGTTTCAATTAATGATCCGACCGTTAGACTTCTTTAAATTGCTAAAAAAAGTGTTATGAGCAAGTTTTAATATAATCGGATATATTTTGGCTTGCAATCCACCGAATGTCTGCAAAAAGACAGAAAACCTAAGGCATTTACAAAGATAGGAACTTTCAATTAATGATCCGACCGTTAGATTTGTTTAAATTGCTAATAAAATTGTGATGACCCAATTTGAAGATAATCAGATATTTTTTGGCATTGCAATCCAACGAATATCAACAAAAATACCGAAAACCTAACGCATTTACAAAGATAGGCACTTTTAATTAATGATCTGACCGTTAGATTTGTTCAAATTTCTAAGAAAAGTGTAACGACCAAAGTTAAAGATAATCAGATATGTTTTGGCATGCAATCCGACAAATATCAACAAAAATACCGAAAACCTGAGGCATTTACAAAGATAGGCACTTTCAATTAATTATCCGACCGTTTCACTTGTTTAAATTTCTAGGAAAAGTGCTATGACCCAGTTTAAATATAATCGGATATATTTTGGCATGCAATGCAACAAATGTCTACAGAAAGACTGAAAACCTAAGGCATTTACAATGATAGGAACTTTCAATTAATGATCCGACCGTTAGATTTGTTTAAATTTCTTAGAAAAGTGTTATGACGAAATTTGAAGATAATCAGATATATTTTGGCAAGCAATCCAACAAATATCAACAAAAATACCGAAAACCTAAGGCATTTACAAAGATAGGCACTTTCAATTATTGATCCGGCCATTAGACATATTTAAATTGCTAAGAAAAGTGTTATGACCAAGTTTGAATATAATCAGATATATTTTGGCATGCAATCCACCGAATGTCTACAAAAAGACCGAAAACCTATGGCAATCACAAAGATAAGCACTTTCAATTAATGATCCGACCGTTAGATTCGTTTAAATTCCTAATAAAAGTGTTATAACCAAATTTGAAGATAATCGGATATATTTTGGCATGCAATCCAACAAATATCTACAAAAAGACCGAAAACATAAGGCATTTACAAAGATAGGAACTTTCAATTAATGATCCGACCAGTAGATTTGTTTAAATTGCTAGGAAAAGTGTTATACCCATGTTTTATTATAGTCGGATATATTTTGGCATGCAATCCAATAATTGTCTGCAAAAAGATTGAAACCTGAGGCATTTACAAAGACAGGAACATTCAATTAACGATCCGACCGTTAGATTTGTTTAATTTACTATAAAAATTCTTAGGAACCAGTTTGAATATAATCGGATATATTTTGGCATGCAATCCAACAAATGTCTACAAAAAGACCGAAAACCTAAGGCATTTACAAAGATAGGTACTTTCAATTAATGATCCGACCGTTAGACTTATTTAAATTGCTAAGAAAAGTCTTATGATCAAGTTCGAATATAATCGGGTATATTTTGGCATGCAATCCACCGAATGTTTACAAAAAGACCGAAAACCTAAGGCATTTACAAAGATAAACACTTTAATTAATGATCTGACCGTTAGATTTATTTAAATTGCTATGAAAAGTGTTACGACCAAATTTGAATATAATCGAATATATTTCGGCATGCAATCCACTAAATGTCTACAAAAAGACCGAAAACATAAGGAATTTTCAAAGATAGGAACGTTCATTTAATGATCCGACCATTAGATTTGTTTAAATTTCTAGGAAAAGTGTTATGACCAAGTTTTAATACAATCGGATATATTTTGGCATGCATTCCAACAATTGTCTACAAAAAGACTGAAAACCTGAGGCATTTACATAGATAGGAATATTCAATTAATGATCCGGCCGGTTAGATTTGTTTAAATTACTATAAAAAGTGTTAAGAACCAGTTTGAAGTTAATCGGATATATTTTGGCTAGCAATCCAACAAATGACTAAAAAAAGACTGAAAACCTAAGACATTTACAAGGATAGACACTTTTAATTAATGATCCGGTCGTTAGATTTATTTAAATTGCTATGAAAAGTGTCATTAGCAAGTTTGAATTTGATCAGAAATATTTTGGTATGCAATCGACCAATTGTCTAAAAAATGCCGAAAACAAAAGGCATTTCCAAAGATAGGAAGTTTCAATAAATGATCCGACCATACAATTTGTTTAAATTGCTAAGAAAAGTGTTATGACCAAATTTGAAGATAATCGGATATATTTTGGCATGCAATCCAACAAATATCAACAAAAATACAGAAAAACCTACGGCATTTACAAAGATAAGAACTTTCAATTAATGATCCGACCATTCTATTTTTTTAAACTGCTAAGTAAAGTGCTATGACCAAATTTGAAGATAATCAGATATATTTTGGCGTGCAATGCAACAAATGTCTACAAAAAGACCGAAAACCTAAGGCATTTTCAAATATAGGAACTTTCAAATAATGATCCGACCTTTAGATTTGTTTAAATTGCTAAGAAAAGTGTTATGACCGAGTATAAATATAATCGGATATATTTTGGCATGCAATCCAACAAATATCAACAAAAATACCGAAAACCTAAGGCATTTACAAAGATAGGCACTTTCAATTAATGATCCGACCGTTAGACTTATTTAAATTGCTTTAAAAAGTGTTATTATCAAGTTTGAATATAATCGAGCATATTTTGGCATGCAATCCACCGAATGTCTGCAAAAAGACCGAAAACCTAATGCATTGACAAAGATAGGCACTTTCAATTAATGATCCGACCGTTAGATTTGTTTAAATTGCTAAATTGTTATGACCCAATTTAAAGATAATCAGATTTTTTTTGGAATTGAAATCCAACATATATCAACAAAAATTCCGAAAAACCGAAGACATTTACAAAGATAGGCACTTTCAATTAAATATCCGACCATTAGATTTGTTTAAATTTCTACAAAAAGTGTTATGCCCAAGTTTGAATAAAGTCGGATATATATTGGCATGAAATCCACCGAATGTCTACAAAAATACCGAAAACCAAAGGCATTTACAAAGATAGGAACTTTCAATTATTGATCCGACCATTAGATTTGTTTAAATTGCTAATAAATGTATTATGACTAAATTTGAAGATAATCGAATATATTAGGGCATGCAATCCAACAAATATCAACCAAAATACCGAAACCGAAAGAATTTACAAATACAAGAACCTTAAATTAGTGATCCGACCATTAGAGTTGTTTAAATTCCTAATAAAAGTGTTATAACCAAATTCGAAGATTATCGGATATATTCTGGCATGCAATCCAACGAATATTATTAAAAATTCCAAAAACCTAAGGCATTTACAAAGATAGGAACTTTCAATTAATGATCCGACCGCTATATTTGTTTAAATTGTTAAGAAAAGTGCTATGACCAAATTTGAAGATAATCGGATATATTTTGGCATGCAATGCAACAAATGTCTACAAAATGACCGAAAACCTAAGGCATTTACAAAGATAGGAAGTTTCAATTAATGATCCGACCATTAGATTTGTTTAAATTGCTTATAAAAGTGTTATGACCAAATTTGAAGATAATCAGATATATTCTGGCATGCAATCAAACAAATATTAACAATAATACCGAAAACCTAGGCTTTTACAAAGATAGGAAATTTCAATTAATGATCCGACCGTTATATTTGTTTAAATTGCTAAGAAAAGTGTTATGACCAAATTTAAAGATAATCGGATATTTTGGTTAACAATCAAACAAATGTCTACAAAATGACCGAAAACCTAAGGCATTTACGAAGATAGGAACCTTCAATTAATGATCCGACCGTTAGACATATTTAAATTGCTATGAAAAGTGTTACGACCAAGTTTGAATATAATCGGATATATTTTGGCATGCAATCCACGAAATGTCTACAAAAAAACAGAAAACCTAAGGCATTTACAAAGATAGGAACTTTCAATTAATGATCCGACCATTAGATTTGTTTAAACTGCTAGGAAAAGTGTTATGACCAAGTTTTAATATAATCGGATATATTTTGGCATGCAATCCAACAATTGTCTACAAAAGGACTAAAAACCTGAGGCATTTAAAAAAATAGGAACTTTAAATTAATGATCAGACGGTTAGATTTGTTTAAATTGCTCTGAAAAGTCTTAAAATAGGACCTTTAAATTAATGATCCGACCGTTAGACATATTTAAATTGCTAATAAAAGTGTTATGACCAGGTTTGTATATAATCGAATATATTTTGGCATGCAATCCATCGAATGTCTAAAAAAAGACCGAAAACCTAAGGCATTTACAAATATAAGCACTTTCAATTAATGATCCGACCGTTAGATTTATTTAAATTGCTATGAAAAGTGTTACGACCAAGTTTGAATATAATCAGATATATTTTGGCATGCAATCCACCGAATGTCTACAAAAAGACCGAAAACCTATGGCATTCACAAAGATAAGCACTTTCAATTAATGATCCGACCGTTAGATTCATTTAAATTCCTAATAAAAGTGTTATAACCAAATTTGAAGATAATCGGATATATTCTGGCGAGCAATCCAACAAATATCTACAAAAAGACCGAAAACATAAGGCATTTACAAAGATAGGAACTTTCAATTAATGATCCGACCAGTGGATTTGTTTAAATTGCTAGGAAAAGTGTTATACCCATGTTTTATTATAATTGGATATATTTTGGCATGCAATCCAACAATTGTCTGCAAAAAGACTGAAACCTGAGACATTTACAAAGATAGGAACATTCAATTAACGATCCGACCGTTAGATTTGTTTAATTTACTACAAAAAGTCTTAGGAACCAGTTTGAATGTAATCGGATATATTTTGGCATGCAATCCAAGAAATGTCTAAAAAAAGACCGAAAACCTATGGCATTTACAAAGATAGGCACTTTCAATTAATGATCCGACCGTTAGACTTATTTAAAATGCTAAGAAAAGTCTTATGATCAAGTTCGAATATAATCGGGTATATTTTGGCATGCAATCCACCGAATGTCTACAAAAAGACCGAAAATCTAAGGCATTTACAAAGATAAACACTTTCAATTAATGATCTGGCCGTTAGATTTATTTAAATTGCTATGAAAAGTGTTACGACCAAGTTTGAATATAATCGAATTTATTTCGGCATGTAATCCACCAAATATCCACAAAAAGACCGAAAATATAAGAAATTTACAAAGATAGGAACGTTCAATTAATGATTCGACCATTAGATTTGTTTAAATTGCTAGGAAAAGTGTTATGACCAAGTTTTAATACAATCGGATATATTTTGGCATGCATTCCAACAATTGTCTACAAAAAGACTGAAAACCTGAGGCATTTACATAGATAGGAACATTCAATTAATGATCCGGCCGGTTAGATTTGTTTAAATTATTATAAAAAGTGTTAGGAACCAGTTTGAAGTTAATCGGATATATTTTGGCTTACAATCCAACAAATGCCTAAAAAAAGACTGAAAACCTAAGACATTTACAAGGATAGGCACTTTTAATTATTGATCCGGCTGTTAGATTTATTTAAATTGCTATGAAAAGTGTCATTAGTAAGTTTGAATATGATCAGAAATATTTTGGTATGCAATCGACCAAATGTCTAAAAAATGCCGAAAACATAAGGCATTTACAAAGATAGGAAGTTTCAATAATCGAATATATTCTGGCATGCAATCAAACAAATATTAACAATAATACCGAAAACCTAGGCTTTTACAAAGATAGGAAATTTCAATTAATGATCCGACCGTTATATTTGTTTAAATTGCTAAGAAAAGTGTTATGACCAAATTTAAAGATAATCGGATATTTTGGCTTGCAATCAAACAAATGTCTACAAAATGACCGAAAACCTAAGGCATTTACGAAAATAGGAACCTTCAATTAATGATCCGACCGTTAGACATATTTAAATTGCTATGAAAAGTGTTACGACCAAGTTTGAATATAATCGGATATATTTTGGCATAAAATCCACGAAATGTCTACAAAAAAACAGAAAACCTAATGCATTTACAAAGATAGGAACTTTCAATTAATGATCCGACCATTAGATTTGTTTAAACTGCTAGGAAAAGTGTTATGACCAAGTTTTAATATAATCGGATATATTTTGGCATGCAATCCAACAATTGTCTACAAAAGGACTAAAAACCTGAGGCATTTAAAAAAATAGGAACTTTAAATTAATGATCAGACGGTTAGATTTGTTTAAATTGCTCTGAAAAGTCTTATGATCCAGTTTGAATGTAATCGGACATATTTTGGCATGCAATCCAACAAATGACTAAAAAAAGACTGAAAACCAAAGGCATTTACAAGGATAGGCACTTTTAATTAATGATCCGACCGTTAGATTTATTTAAATTGCTATGAAATGTGTCATGAGCAAGTTTGAATATGATCAGAAATATTTTGGTATGCAATCGACCAAATGTCTAAAAATGGCCGAAAACATAAGGCATTTACAATGATAGGCACTTTCAATTAATGATTCGACAGTTCCACTTGTTTAAATTGCTAGGAAAAGTGTTATGAAAAAATTTGAAGATAAATAGATATATTTTGGCTTGTATTCCAACAAATATCAACAAAAATACCGAAAACCTGAGACTTTTACAAAGATATGCACATTCAATTAATGATATGACCGTAATATTTGTTTAAATTTCTAAGGAAAGTGTTATGACCAAATTTGAAGATAATCGGATATATTTTGTTATGCAATCCAACAAATATCAACAAAAATACCGAAATACCTAAGGCATTTATAAAGATAGGAACTTTCTATTAATGATCCGACCGTTTTATTTGTTTAAATTGCTAAGAAGATTGCTCTGACCAAATTTGAAGATAATCTGATATATTTTGGCATGTAATGCAACAAATGTCTACAAAAAGACCGAAAACCTGATGCATTTACAAAGATAGGCACTTTCAATTAATGATCCAACCGTTAGATTTGTTTAAATTGCTAATAAAAGTGTTATGGCCCAATTTAAAGATAATCAGAAATTTTTTGGAATTGCAATCCTACAAATATCAACAAAAATACCGAAAACCGAAGGCATTTACAAAGATAGGTACTTTCAATTAATGATCCGACCATTAGATTTGTTTAAATTTCTAAGAAAAGTGTTATTCCCAAGTTTGAATATAATCGGATATATTTTGGCATGCAATCCAACAAATATCAACAAAAATACAGAAAAACCTATGGTATTTACAAAGATCGGAACTTTCAATTAAAGATCCGACCATTCTATTTGTTTAAATTGCAAAGTAAAGTGCTATGACCAAATTTGAAGATAATCGGATATATTTTGGAGTGCAATGCAACAAATGTCTACAAAATGATCGAAAACCTAAGGTATTTACAAAGACAAGAACCTAGAATTAATGATCTGACCGTTAGTTTGTTTAAATTGATTATAAAAGTTTTATGACCAAATTTGAAGATAATCAGATATATATTGGCAGCCAATCCAACAAATATCAACAAAAATACCGAAAACCTAAGGCATTTAGAAAGATAGAAAATTTCAATTAATGATCCAACCGTTATATTTGTTTAAATTGCTATGTAAAGTGCTATGATCAAATTTGAAGATAATCGGATATATTTTGGCGTGCAATGCAACAAATGTCTACAAAATGACCGAAAACTAATGCATTTACAAAGATAAGCACTTTCAGTTAATGATCCGACCGTTAGATTTATTTAAATTTCTATGAAAAGTGTTACGACCAAGTTTGAATATAATCGGATATATTTTGGCATGCAATCCGCGAAATGTCTTCAAAAAAACAGAAAACCAAAGGCATTTACAAAGATAGGAACTTTCAATTAATGATCCGACCATTAGATTTGTTTAAACTGCTAGAAAAAGTGTTATGACCAAGTTTTAATATAATCGGATATATTTTGGCATGCAATCCAACAATTGTCTACAAAAGGATTGAAAACCTGAGGCATTTAAAAAAATAGGAACTTTCAATTAATGATCCGACCGTTAGATTTGTTTAAATTGCTCTGAAAAATGTTATGATCCAGTTTTAATGTAATTGGACATATTTTGGCATGCAATCCAACAAATGACTAAAAAAAGACTGAAAACCTAAGGCATTTACTAGGATAGGCACTTTTAATTAATGATCCGGCCGTTAGATTTATTTAAATTGCAATGAACAGTGTCATGAGCAAGTTTGAATATGATCGAAAATATTTTGGTTTGCAATCCACCGAATGTCTACAAAAAGACCGAAAACCTAAGGCATTTACAAAGATATGCATATTCAATTAACGATCCGACCGTTAGATTAATTTCAATTTCTATGAAAAGTGTTACGACCAAGTTTGAATATAATCGGATATATTTTGGCATGCAATCCACCTAATTTATACAAAAAGACCGAAAACCTAAGGCCTTTGCAAAGATATGAACTTTAAATTAATGATCCAACCGATAGATTTGTTCAAATTGCTTATAAAAGTGTTATGACCGAGTAATAATAAAATCGAAAATATTTTGGCATGCAATCCAACAAATATCAACAAAAATTTTAGATAATCAAATTTCTAAGAAAAGTGTTATGACCAAGTTTTTATATAATTGGATATATTTTGGCATGCAATCCACTGAATGTCTACAAAAAGACCGAAAACCTATGGAATTTACAAAGATAAGCACTTTCAGTTAATGATCCGACTGTTAGATTTATTTTAATTTCTATGAAATGCGTTACGACCAAGTTTGAATATAATCGGATATATTTTGTCATACAATCCACCTAATGTCTACAAAAAGACCGAAAACCTAAGGTATTTACAAAGATAGGAACTTTTAATTAATGATCCGACCATTATATTTATTTAAATTGCTTAGAAAAGTGCTATGATCGACTATTAATATAATCGTATAAATTTTGGCATGCAATCCAACAAATATCGACAAAAATACCAAAAACCTGAGGCATTTACAAAGATAGAACTTTGAATTTATGATCCGAAAGATAGATTTGTTTTAATTGCTTATAAAAGTGTTATGACCAAATTTGAAGATAATCAGATATATTTCGACATGCAAAGCAACAAATATCAACAAAAATACCGAAACCAGAGACATTTACAAATATAGACACTTTGAATTATTGATACGACCGTTATATTAGTATTTAAGAAAAGTGTTATGACCAAATTTGAAGATAATCGGATATATTTTGGCATGCAATCCAACAAATATCAACAAAAATACAGAAAAACCTACGGCATTTGCAAAGATAAGAACATTAAATTAATGATCCGACCATTCTATTTGTTTAAATTTCTACGTAAAGTGCTATGTCCAAATTTGAAGATAATCGAATATATTTTGGCGTGAAATGCAACAAATGTCTACAAAATGACAAAAAACCTAAGGCATTTACAAATATAGGAACCTTGAATTAATGATCCGACCGTTAGATTTGTTTAAATTGCTAAGAAAAGTGCTATGATCAAATTTGAAGATAATCAAAAATATTTTGGAATGGACTCCAACAAATATCAACAAAAATACCGAAAACCTAAGGCATTTACAAAGATAGGCACTATCAATTAATGATCCGACCGTTAGACTTATTTAAATTGCTTAAAAAAGTGTTATTATCAAGTTTGAATATAATCGGGCATATTTTGACATGCAATACACCTAATGTCTGCAAAAAGACCGAAAACCTAATGCATTTACAAAGATAGGTACTTTCAATTAATGATCCGACCGTTAAATTTGTTTAAATTGCTAATAAAAGTGTTATGACCCAATTTAAAGATAATCAGATATTTTTTGGAATTGCAATCCAACAAATATCAACAAAAATTCTGAAAAACTGAAGGCATTTACAAAGATATGCACTTTCAATTAATGATCCGACCGTTAGATTTGTTTAAATTTCTACGAAAAGTGTTATGCCCAAGTTTGAATATAGTCGGATATATTTTGGCATGCAATCCACCAAATGTCAACAAAAATACCGAAAACCAAAGGCATTTACAAAGATAGGAACTTTCAATTAATGATCTGACCGTTAGATTTGTTTAAATTTCTACGAAAAGTGTTATGCCCAAGTTTGAATATAGTCGGATATATTTTGGCATGCATTACACCAAATGTCAACAAAAATACCGAAAACCAAAGGCATTTACAAAGATAGGAACTTTAAATTAGTGATCCGACCGTTAGATTTTTTTTAAATTCCTAATAAAAGTATTATGACCAAATTTGAAGATAATCGAATATATTTTGGCATGCAATCCAACAAATACCAACAAAAATACCAAAACCTAATGCATTTACAAATATAAGAACTTTAAATTAGTGATCCGATCGTTCTATTTGTTTAAATTCCTAATAAAAGTATTATAACCAAATTTGAAGATTATCGTTTATATTCTGGCATGCAATCCAACAAATATTAACAAAAATACCGAAAACCTAAGGCATTTACAAAGATAGAAAATTTCAATTCATGATCCGACCGTTATATTTGTTTAAATTGCTATGTAAAGTGCAATGACCATATTTGAAGATAATCGGATATATTTTGGCGTGCAATGCAACAAATGTCTACAAAATGACCGAAAACATCAGGCATTTACAAAGATAAGCACTTTCAGTTAATGATCCGACCGTTAGATTTATTTTAATTTCTATGAAAAGTGTTACGACCTAGTTTGAATATAATCGGATATATTTTGGCCTGCAATCCACCTAATGTCTACAAAAAAAACCGAAAACCTGAGACATTTACAAAGATAGACACTTTCAATTAATGATCCGACAATTATATTTGTTTAAATTGCTATGAAATGTGCAATGATCGAGTTTTAATATAATCGAATATATTTTGGCTTGCAATCCATCAAATATCAACAAAAATACAGAGAACCTAAGGCATTTACAAAGATAGACACTTTCAATTAATGATCCGACCGTTAGATTTGTTTAAATTGCCAAAAAAAGTGTTAAGACCCAATTTGAAGATAATCAGATATTTTTTGGAATTGCAATCCTATAACTATCAACAAAAATACTGAAAACCGAAGGCATTTACAAAGATAGGCACTTTCAATTAATGATCCGACCATTAGATTTGTTTAAATTTCTAAGAAAAGTGTTATGCCCAAGTTTGAATATAATCGAATATATTTTGGCATGCAATCCCCCAAATGTCTACAAAAATACCGAAAACCAAAGACATTTACAAAGATAGGAAGTTTCAATTAATGATCCGACCATTAGATTTGTTCAAATTGCTTATAAAAGTGTTATTATCAAATTTGAAGATAGTCAGATATATTCTGGCATGCAATCCAACAAATGTTAACGAAAATACCGAAATCCTAAGGCTTTTTCAAAGATAGGAAATTTCAATTAATGATCCGACCGTTATATTTGTTTAAATTGCTAAAAAAGTGCTATGACCAAAATTGAAGATAATCAGATATATGTTGGCATGCAATGCAACAAAAGTCTACAAAATGATCGAAAACCTAAGGCATTTACGAAGATAGGAACCTTCAATTAATGATCCGACCGTTTGATATATTTAAATTGCTAATAATAGTGTTATGACCAGGTTTGTATATAATCAGATATATTTTGGAATGCAATCCATCGAATGTCTACAAAAAGACCAAAAACCTAAGGCATTTACAAATATAAGCACTTTCAATTAATGATCCGACCGTTAGACTTATTTAAATTGCTAAAAAAAAGTGTTATGACCAAGTTTTAATATAATCGGATATATTTTAGCATGCAATCCACCGAATGTCTGCAAAAAGACCGAAAACCTAAGGCTTTTACAAAGATAGGCAAATTCAATTTATGATCTGACCGTTAGCTTTATTTTAATTTCTATAAAAAGTGTTACGACAAAGTTTGAATATAATCGGATAAATTTTGGCATGCAATCCACCAAATTTCAACAAAAAGACCAAAAACCTAAGGCATTTACAAACATATGAACTTTGAATTAATGATCCGACCGAAAGATTTGTTTAAATTGCTTATAAAAGTGTTATGACCAAATTTGAAGATAATCAGATATATTTTGGCATGAAATCCAACAAATATCAACAAAAATATCGAAAACCTGTGACATTTACAAAGATAGACACTTTCAATTAATGATACGACCGTTATATTAGTTTAAATTTCTAAGAAAAGTGTTATGACCAAATTTGATGATAATCGGATATTTTTTGGCATGCAATCCAACAAATATCAACAAAAATACCAAAAAACCTAAGGCATTGACAAAGATAGGAACTTTTAATTAATGATCCGACCATTCTATTTGTTGAAATTGCTAAGAAAAGTGCTATGACCAAATTTGAAGATAATCGGATATATTTTGGCATGCAATGCAACAAATGTCTACAAAATAACCGAAAACCTAAAGCATTTACAATGATAGGAACTTTGAATTAATAATCCGACCGTTAGATTCCTTTAAATTACTAATAAAAGTGTTATGACCAAATTGGAAGATAATCAGATATATTTTGGCATGCAAACCACCAAATATCAACAAAAATACCGAAAACCTAAAACATTTACATAGATCGGCACTTTCAATTTTTGATCCGACCGTTAGATTTATTTTAATTTCTATGAAAAGTGTTACGACCAAGTTTGAATATAATCGGATATATTTTGGCAAGCAATCCACCTAATGTCTACAAAAAGTCCGAAAACCTAAGGCATTTACAAAGATAGGAACTTTCAATTAACGATCCGACCATTAGATTTGTTTAAATTACAAAGAAAAGTGCTATGACCGAGTATTAATATAATCGGATATATTTTGGCAAGCAATCAAGCAAATATCAGAAAAAATACCGAAAACCTAAGGCATTTACAAAGATAGGCACTTTCTATTAATGATCCGACCGTTAGACTTATTTAAATTGCTTAAAAAAGTGTTATTATCAAGTTTGAATATAATCGGGCATATTTTGGCATGAAATCCACCGAATGTCTGCAAAAAGACCGAAAACCTAATGCATTTACAAAGATATGCACTTTCAATTAATGATCCGACCGTTAGATTTGTTTAAATTGCTAATAAAAGTGTGATGACCCAATTTGAAGATAATCAGATATTTTTTGGCATTGCAATCCAACAAATATCAATAAAAATAACGAAAACCGAAGGCATTTACAAAGATAGGCACTTTCAATTAACGATCTGACAGATTTGTTCAAAATTTCTAAGAAAATTATTATGCCCATGTTTGAATATAATCGGATATATTTTGGCATGCAATCAACCAAATGTCCACAAAAATACCGAAAACCTAATGCATTTACAAAGATAGGCACATTCAATTAATGATCCGACCGTTAGATTTGTTTAAATTGCTAATAAAAGTGTGATGACCCAATTTGAAGATAATCAGATTTTTTTGTCATTGCAATCCAACAAATATCAATAAAATACCGAAAACTGAAGGTATTTACAAAGATAGGCACTTTCAATTAACGATCTGACCATTAGATTTGTTTAAATTTCTAAGAAAAGTGTTATGCCCATGTTTGAATATAATCGGATATATTTTGGCATGCAATCCACCAAATGTCTACAAAAATACCGAAAACCAAAGGCATTTACAAAGATAAGAAGTTTCAATTAATGATCTGACCATTAAATTTGTTTAAATTGCTAATAAAAGTGTTATGACCAAATTTGAAGATAATCAAATATATTTTGGCATGAAATCCAACAAATACCAACAAAAATACCGAAAACCTAATGCATTTACAAATACAAGCACTTTAAATTAGTGATCCGACCGTTAGATTTGTTTAAATTCCTAATAAATGTTTTATAACCAAATTTGAAGATAATCGGATATATTTTGGCATGCAATCCAACAAATATCTACAAAAAGACCGAAAACCTAAGGCATTTACAAAGATAGGAACTTTCAATTAATGATCCGACCGTTAGATTTATTTTAATTTCTATGAAAAGTGTTACGACCATGTTTGAATATAATCGGATATATTTTGGCATGCAATCCACCAAATGTCTACAAAAAGACCGAAACCTAAGACATTTCAAAAGATAGAAACTTTCAATTAATGATCCGACCATTAGATTTCTTTAAATTTCTATGCAAAGTGTTAAGCCCAAGTTTGAATATAATCGAATATATTTTGGCCTGCAATCCACCAAATGTCTACAAAAATACCGAAAACCTAGGGCATTTACAAAGATAGGCACTTTCAATTAATGATCCGACCGTTAGACATATTTAAATTGTTAAGAAAAGTGTTATGACCAAGCTGGTATATAATCGGATATATTTTGGCATACAATCCACCGAATAGCAACAAAAAGACCGAAAACCTAAGGCATTTACAAAGATAGGCAATTTCAATTAATGATCCGACCGTTAAATTTATTTTAATTTTTATGAAAAGTGTTACGATCAAGTTTGAATATAATCGGATAAATTATGGCATGCAATCCACCAAATGTCTACAAAAAGGCCGAAAACCTAAGACATTTCCAAAGATAGGAACTTTCAATTAATTATCCGACCCTTAGATTTGTTTAAATTTCTATGAAAAGTATTATGCCCAAGTTTGAATATAATCGGATCTATTTTGGCATGCAATCCACCAAATGTCTACAAAAATACCGAACACCTAAGGCATTTACAAAGATAAGCACTTTCAATTAATGATTCGACAATTACATTTGTTTAAATTGCTAATAAAAGTGTTATGACCAAATTTGAAGATAATCGAATATATTTTGGCATGCAATCCAACAAATATCAACAAAAATACCGAAAACCTAATGCATTTACAAATACAAGCACTTTAAATTAGTGATCCGACCGTTAGATTTGTTTAAATTCTTAAAAAAAGTATTATAACCAAATTTGAAGATAATCGAATATATTTTGGCATGCAATCCAACAAATACCAACAAAAATAACGAAACCGAATGCATTTACAAATACAAGCAATTTAAATTAGTGATCCGACCGTTAGATTTGTTTAAATTCCTAATAAAAGTGTTATAACCAAATTTGAAGATAATCGGATATATTTTGGCATGCAATGCAACAAATGTCTACAAAATGACCAAAAACCTAAGGCATTTACAAAGATAGGAACCTTGAATTAATGATCTGACCGTTAGATTTGTTTAAATTGATAATAAATGTGTCGTGGCCATGCTTGAATATATAATCGGACAAATTTCGGCATGCAATCCGCTTAATGTCTACAAAAAGAATGAAAACCTAAGGTATTTACAAGGATAGACACTTTCAATTAATGATCCGACCATTACATTTGTTTAAGTTGTTATGAAAAGTGTCATGACCAAGTTTGAATATGATCAGATATCTTTTGTATTCATTCGACCAAATGTCTACAAAAAGACCGAAAACACAAGGAATTTACAACGATAGGCACTTTCAATTAATGATCCGACCGTTAGATTTGTTTAAATTGTTGGGAAAAGTGTTATGACCAAATTTGAAAATAATCAGATATATTTTGGCATGTATTCCAATAAATATCAACAAAAATACCAAAAACCTAAGGTACATACAAGGATCGGCACTTTCAATTAATGATCTGATCGTTAGATTTGTTTAAATTTCTACGAAAAGTGTAATGACCAATTTTGAAGATAATTAGATATATTTTGGCATGCAATCCAACAAATATCAACAAAAATACCGAAAACCTAAGGCATTTAAAAATATAGGCACTTTCAATTAATGATCCGACCGTTAGACATATTTAAATTGCTCAGAAAAGTGTTATGACCAAGTTTGTATATAATCAGAAATATTTTGGCATGCAATCAGATATATTTTGGCATGACCAAAGTTGAAGATAATCAGATATATTTTGGCGCAATCTAACAAATATCAACAAAAATACCGAAAGCCTGAGGCATTTACAAAGATAGACACTTTCAATTAATGATCCGACCGTTCCACTTGTTTAAATTGCTAGGAAAAGTGCGATGACCCAATTTGAAGATAATCGGATATATTTTGGCATCCAATGCAACAAATGTCAACAAAATGACTGAAACCCTAAGGCATTTACAATGATAGGAACTTTCAATGAATGATCCGACCGTCTGATTTGTTTAAATTGCTTATAAAAGTGTTATGACCAAATTTGAAGATAATCAGATATATTTTGCCATGCAATCCAACAAATACCGACAAAAATACCGAAAACCTAAGGCATTTACAAAGATAGGCACTTTCAATTAATGATTCGACCGTTAAGAAAAGTGTTATGACCAAGTTTGAATATAATCAGGTATATTTTGGCATGCAATCCACCGAATGTCTACAAAAAGACCGAAAACCTAAGGCATTCATAAAGATAAGCACTTTCAATTAATGATCCGACCGTTAGATTCGTTTAAATTCCTAATAAAAGTGTTATAACCAAATTTGAAAATAATCGGATATATTTTGGCATGCAATCCAACAAATATCTACAAAAAGACCGAAAACCTAAGGCATTTACAAATATAGGAACTTTCAATTAATGATCCGACCATTAGATTTGTTTAAATTGCTAGGAAAAGTGTTATGCCCATGTTTTATTATAATCGGATATTTTTCGGCATGCAATCCAACAATTGTATACAAAAAGACTGAAAACCCGAGGCATTTACAAACATATGAACATTCAATTAATGATCCGACCGTTAGATTTGTTTAATTTACAACAAAAAGTCTTAGGAACTAGTTTGAATATAATCGGATATATTTTGACATGCAATCCAACAAATGTCTACAAAAAGACCGAAAACCTAAGGCATTTACAAAGATAGGCACTTTTAATTAATGATCCGACCGTTAGATTTATTTAAATTGCTAAGAAAAGTCTTATGACCAAGTTTGAATATAGTCGGGTATATTTTGGCTTGCAATCCACCGAATGTCTACAAAAAGACCGAAAACCTAAGGCATTTACAAAGATAAGCACTTTCAATTGTTGATCTGACCGTTATATTTATTTAAATTGCTATGAAAAGTGTTACGACCAAGTTTGAATATAATCGAATAAATTTTGGCATACAATCCACCAAATGTCTACAAAAAGTGTTAGGAACCAGTTTGAAGTTAATTGGATATATTTTGGCATGCAATCCAACAAATGACTAAAAAAAGACTGAAAACCTAAGGCATTTACAAGGATAGGCACTTTGAATTAATGATCTGGCCGTTAGATTTTTTTAAATTGCTATGAAAAGTGTCATTAGCCAGTTTGAATATGATCAGAAATATTTTGGTATGCAATCGACCAAATGTCTAAAAAAGGCCGAAAACATAAGGCATTTACAACGATATGCACTTTCAAATAATGATCCGACCGTTAGATTTGTTTAAATTGCTAGGAAAAGTGTTATGAAAAAATTTGAAGATAATCAGATATATTTTGGCATGTATTCCAACAAATATCAACAAAAATACCGAAAACCTGAGACTTTTACAAAGATAGGCACATTCAAATAATGATACGATCGTAATATTTGTTTAAATTTTTATGAAAAGAGTTATGACCAAATTTGAAGATAATCGGATATATTTTGGCATGCAATCCAACAAATATCAACAAAAATACTGAAAAACCTAAGGCATTTACAAGGATAGGAACATTCAACTAATGATCCGACCATTTTATTTGTTTAAATTGCTAAAAAAAGTGCTATGACCAAATTTGAAGATAATCTGATATATTTTGGCATGTAATGCACCAAATGTCTACAAAATGACCGAAAACCTAAGGCATTTACAAAGATAGGAACTTTGAATTAATGATCCGACAGTTAGATTTGTTTAAATTGCTTATAAAAGTGTTATGACCAAATTTGAAGATAATCAGATATATTTTGGCATGCGATCCAACAAATATCAATAAAAATACCGAAAACCTAGGGTTTTTATAAAGATAGGCACTTTCAATTAATGATCTGACCATTAGACTTATTTAAATTGCTAAAAAACATGTTATGACCAAGTTTGAATATAATCGGATATATTTTGGCATGCAATCCACTGAATGTCTGTAAAAAGACCGAAAACCTAAGGCATTTACAAAGATAGGCACATTCAATTAATGATCCGACCGTTAGATTTATTTTAATTTCTATGAAAAGTGTTACGACCAAGTTTGAATATAATCGGATATATTTTGGCATGCAATCCACCTAATGTCTACAAAAAGACCGAAAACCTAAGGCATTTACAAAGATATGAACTTTGAATTAATGATCCGACCGATAGATTTGTTTAAATTGCTTGTAAAAGTGTTATGTCCAAATTTGAAGATAATAAGATATATTTTGGCATGCAATCCAACAATTATGAACAAAAATATCGAAAACCTGAGACATTTACAAAGATAGGCACTTTCAATTAAAGATACGACCGTTATATTAGTTTAAATTTTTAAGAAAAGTGTTATGACCAAATTCGAAGATAATCGGATGTATTTTGGCATGCAATCCAACAAATATCAACAAAAATACAAAAACTCCTACGGCATTTACAAAGATAGGAACTTTGAATTAATGATCTGACTATTCAATTTGTTTAAATTGCTAGGTAAAGTGCAATGACCAAATTTGAAGATAATCGGATATATTTTGGCGTGCAATACAACAAATGTCTACAAAACGACCGAAAACATAAGGCATTTACAAAGATAGGAACTTTCAATTAGTGATCCGACCATTAGATTTGTTTAAACTGCTAGGAAAAGTGTTATGACCAAGTTTTAATATAATCGGATATATTTTGGCATTCAATCCGTCAAATGTCTACAATAATATCGAAAATCTAAGGCATTTACAAAGATAGGCACTTTAAATTAAAGATCCGACCATTACATTTTTTTTAAATTGCTAATAAAAGTGTTATAACCAAAATTAAAGATAATCGGATATATTCTGGCATGTAATCCAACAAATATTAACAAAAATACTGAAAACCTAAGGCATTTACAAAAATAGGAACTTTCAATTAATGATCCGACCGTTAGATTTGTTTAAATTGTTAAGAAAAGTTCTATGACCAAATTTGAAGATAATCGGATATATTTTGGCATGAAAGGCAACAAATGTCTACAAAATGACCGAAAACCCAAGGCATTTACAAAGATAGAACTTTGAATTAATGATCCGACTGTTAGATTTATTTAAATTGCTTATAAAAGTGTTATGACAAAATTTGAAGATAATTCAGATATATTTTGGCATGCAATCCAACAAATATCAACAAAAATACCGAAACCTGAGATATTTACAAAGATAGGCACTTTGAATTAATGATACGACCGTTAGATTTGTTTAAATTTCTAAGAAAAGTGCTATGACCAAATTTGAAGATAATTAGATATATTTTGGCATGGACTCCAACAAATATCAACAAAAATACCGAAAACCTTCGGCATTTACAAAGATAGGCACTTTCAATTAATGATCCGACTGTTAGACTTATTTAAATTGCTAAAAAAAGTGTTATGACCAAGTTTTAATATAATCAGATATATTTTGGTTTGCAATCGACCGAATGTCTTCAAAAAGACAGAAAACCTAAGGCATTTACAAAGATTGGCACTTTCAATTAATGATCCGACCGTTAAATTTGTTTAAATTACTAATAAAAGTGTGATGACCAAATTTGAAGATAATCAGATATTTTTTGGCATTGCAATCCAACAAATATCAATAAAAATACCGAAAACCGAAGGCATTTACAAAGATAGGCACTTTCAATTAACGATCCGACCATTAGATTTGTTTAAATTTCTAAGAATAGTGTTATGCCCATTTTGAATATAATCGGATATATTTTGGCATGCAATCCATCAAATGTCTACAAAAATATCGAAAACCAAAGGCATTTACAAAGATAGGAACGTTCAATTAATGATCCGACCATTAGATTTGTTTAAATTGCTAATAAAAGTGTTATGACCAAATTTGAAGATAATCGAATATATTTTGGCTTGCAATCCAAAAAATATCAACAAAAATACCGAAACCTAATGCATTTACAAATATAAGAACTTTAAATTAGTGATCCGACCGTTAGATTTATTTAAATTCCTAATAAAAGTATTATAACCAATTTTGAAGATTATCGGATATATTCTGGCATGCAATCCAACAAATATTAGCAAAAAGACCGAAAACCTAAGGCATTTACAAAGATAGGAACTTTCAATTAATGATCCGACCATTAGATTTGTTTAAATTGCTATGAAATGAGCTGTGACCGAGTTTTAATATAATCGGATATATTTTGGCATGCAATCCATCAAATATCAACAAAAATACAGAGAACCTAAGGCATTTACAAAGATAGGAACCTTCAATTAATGATCCGACCGTTAGAGATATTTAAATTGCTAGCAAAAGTGTTATGACCAGGTTTGTATATAATCAGATATATTTTGGCATGCAATCCATCGAATGTCTACAAAAAGACCAAAAACCTAAGGCATTTACAAATATAAGCACTTTCAATTAATGTTCCAACCGTTAGACTTATTTAAATTGCTAAAAAAAGTGTTATGACCAAGTTTTAATATAATCGGATATATTTCAACATGCAATCCACCGAATGTGCGCAAAAAGACCGAAAACATAAGGCATTTACAAAGATAGACAAATTCAATTTATGATCTGACCGTTAGCTTTATTTTAATTTCTATAAAAAGTGTTACGACAAAGTTTGAATATAATCGGATAAATTTTGGCATGCAATCCACCAAATTTCAACAAAAAGACCGAAAACCTAAGGCATTTACAAAGATATGAACTTTGAATTAATGATCCGACCGATAGATTTGTTTAAATTGCTTATGAAAGTGTTATGACCAAATTTGAAGATAATCAGATATATTTTGGCATGAAATCCTACAAATATCAACAAAAATACCGAAAACCTGAGACATTTACAAAGATAGACACTTTCAATTAATGATACGACCGTTATATTAGTTTAAATTTCTAAGAAAAGTGTTATGACCAAATTTGATGATAATCGGATATATTTTGGCATGGAATCCAACAAATATCAACAAAAATACCAAAAAACCTAAGGCATTTACAAAGATAGGAACTTTTAATTAACGATCCGACCATTCTATTTGTTTAAATTGCTAAGAAAAGTGCTATGACCAAATTTGAAGATAATCGGATATATTTTGGCATGCAATGCAACAAATGTCTACAAAATAACCGAAAACCTAAGGCATTTACAATGATAGGAAAACTTTGAATTAATAATCCGACCGTTAGATTCGTTTAAATTGCTAATAAAAGTGTTATGACCAAATTTGAAGATAATCAGATATATTTTGGCATGCAAACCACCAAATATAAAAACAAAAATACCGAAAACCTAAGGCATTTACATAGATCGGCACTTTCAATTATTGATCCGACTGTTAAATTTATTTTAATTTCTATGAAAAGTGTAACGACCAAGTTTGAATATAATCGGATATATTTTGGCAAGCAATCCACCTAATATCTACAAAAAGTCCGAAAACGAAAGGCATTTACAAAGATAGGAACTTTCAATTAATGATACGACCATTAAATTTGTTTAAATTGCTAAGAAAAGTGCTATGATCGAGTATTAATATAATCGGATATATTTTGGCAAGCAATCGAGCAAATATCAACAAAAATACCGAAAACCTAAAGCATTTACAAAGATAGGCACCTTCAATTAATGATCCGACCGTTAGACATATGTAAATTGCTTAAAAAACTGTAATTATCAAGTTTGAATTTATTCGGGCATATTTTGGCATGCAATCCACCGAATGTCTGCAAAATGACCGAAAACCTAATGCATTTACAAAAATAGGCACTTTCAATTAATGATCCGACCGTTAGATTTGTTTAAATTGCTAATAAAAGTGTGATGACCCATTTTGAAGATAATCAGATATTTTTTGGCATTGCAATCCAACAAATATCAATAAAAATATCGAAAATCGAAGGCATTTACAAAGATAGGCACTTTCAATTAACGATCCGACCATTAGATTTGTTTAAATTTCTAAGAAAAGTGTTATGCCCACGTTTGAATATAATCGGATATATTTTGGCATGCAATCCACCAAATGTCTACAAAAATACCGAAAACCAAAGGCATTTACAAAGATTAGAAGTTTCAATTAATGATCTGACCATTATATTTGTTTAAATTGCTAATAAAAGTGTTATGACCATATTTGAAGATAATCGAATATATTTTGGCATGAAATCCAACAAATATCAACAAAAATACCGAAAACCTAATGTGTTTACAAATACAAGCACTTTAAATTAGTGATCCGACCGTTAGATTTGTTTAAATTCCTAATAAAAGTGTTATAACCAAATTTGAAGATAATCGGATATATTCTGGCATGCAATCCGACAAATATTAACAAAAATACCGAAACCTAAGGCATTTACAAAGATAGGAACTTTCAATTAATGATCCGACCGTTGTATTTGTTTAAATTGCTAAGAAAAGTGCTATGACCAAATTTGAAGATAATCGGGTATATTTTGGCATGCAATGCAACAAATGTCTACAAAATGACCGAATACCTAAGACATTTACAAAGATAGGAACTTTGAATTAATGATCCGACCGTTGGATTTATTTAAATTGCTTATAAAAGTGTTATGACCAAATTTGAAGATAATCAGATATATTTTGGCATGCAATCCAACTAATATCAACAAAAATACCGAAAACCTAAGGTATTTACAAAGATAGACACTTTCAATTAATGATCCGATCGTTAGATTTATTTTAATTTCTATGAAAAGTGTTACAACCATGTTTGAATATAATCGGATATATTTTGGCATGCAATCCACCAAATGTCTATAAAAAAAAACGAAACCTAAGACATTTCAAAACATAGAAACTTTCAATTAATGATCCGACCATTAGATTTCTTTAAATTTCTAAGCAAATTGTTATGCCCTAGTTGGAATATAATCGGAAATATTTTGGCATGCAATCCACCAAATGTCTACAAAAAGACCGAAAACCTAAGACATTTCCAAAGATAGGAACTTCCAATTAATGATCCGACCCTTAGATTTGATTAAATTTCTAAGAAAAGTGTTATGCCCAAGTTTGAATATAATCGGATCTATTTTGGCATGCAATCCAACAAATGTCTACAAAAATACCGAACACCTAAAGCATTTAAAAAGATAGGCACTTTTAATTAATGATCCGACCATTACATTTGTTTAAATTGCTAATAAAAGTGTTATGACCAAATTTGAAGATAATCGAATATATTTTGGCATGCAATCCAACAAATATCAACAAAAATACCGAAAACCTAATGCATTTACAAATACAAGCACTTTAAATTAGTGATCCGACCGTTAGATTTGTTTAAATTTCTTAAAAAAGTTTTATAACCAAATTTGAAGATAATCGAATATATTTTGGCATGCAATCCAACAAATATCAACAAAAATACCAAAAACCGAATGCATTTACAATTACAAGCACTTTAAATTAATGATCCGACCGTTAGATTTGTTTAAATTCCTAATAAAAGTGTTATAACCAAATTTGAAGATAATCGGATATATTTTGGCATGCAATGCAACAAATGTCTACAAAATGACCGAAAACCTAAGGCATTTACAAAGATAGGAACTTTGAATTAATGATCTGACCGTTAGATTTGTTTAAATTGATAATAAATGTGTCGTGGCCATGTTTGAAAATAATCGGACATATTTTTGCATGCAATCCACTAAATGTCTGCAAAAAGAATGAAAACCTAAGGTATTTACAAGGATAGGCACTTTCAATTAATGATCCAACCATTACATTTGTTTAAGTTGCTATGAAAAGTGTCATGACCATGTTTGAATATGATCAGATATCTTTTGTATGCATTCGACAAAATGTCTACAAAAAGACCGAAAACACAAGGCATTTACAACGATTGGCACTTTCAATTAATGATCCGACCGTTAGATTTCTTTAAATTGCTGGGAAAAGTGTTATGACCAAATTTGAAAATAATCAGAAATATTTTGGCATGTATTCCAACAAATATCAACAAAAATACCGAAAACCTAAGGTACATACAAGGATTGGCACTTTCAATTAATGATCTGATCGTTATATTTGTTTAAATTTCTATGAAGATAATTTGATATATTTTGGCATGCAATCCAACAAATATCAACAAAAATACCGAAAACCTAAGGCATTTACAAATATGGGCACTTTCAATTAATGATCCGACCGTTAAACATATTTAAATTGCTATGAAAAGTGTTATGACCAAGTTTATATATAATCGGAAATATTTTAGCATGCAATCCACCGAATGTCTACAAAAAGACCGAAAACCTAAGGCATTTACAAATATAAGCACTTTCAATTAAAGATCCGACCGTTAGATTTATGTAAATTGCTATGAAAAGTGTTACGAACAAGTTAGAATATAATCGGATATATTTTGGCATTCAATCCACGAAATGTCTACAGAAAAACAGGAAACCTAAGGCATTTACAAATAAAGGAACTTTAAATTAATGATCTGACCATTAGATTTGTTTAAACTGCAAGGAAAAGTGTTCTTACAAAGTTTTAATATAATCGGATATATTTTGGAGTGCAATCCAACAATTGTCTACAAAAAGATTGAAAACCTGAGGCATTTAAAAAGATAGGAACTTTCAATTAATGATCCGACCGTCAGATTTGTTTAAATTGCTCTGAAAAGTGTTATGACCCAGTTTGAATATAATCGGATATTTTTTGGCATGCAATCAAACAAATATCAACAAAAATACCGAAAACCTAATGCATTTATAAATACAAGAACTTTAAATTAGTGATCCGACCGTTAGATTTGTTTAAATTCCTAATAAAAGTGTTATAACCAAATTTGAAGATTATCGGATATATTCTGGCATGCAATCCCACAAATATTAACAAAAATACCGAAACCTAAGGCATTTTCAAAGATAGTCACTTTCAATTAATGATCCGACCGTTAGACATATTTAAATTGCTAAGAATAGTGTTATGACCAAGTTTGAATAAAATCAGGTATATTTTGGCATGCAATCCACCGAATGTCTACGAAAAGACCGAAAACCTAAGGCATTTACAAATATAAGAACTTTCAATTAATGATTCGACCGTTAGATTTGTTTAAATTCCTAATAAAAGTGTTATACCCAAATTTGAAGATAATCGGATATATTTTGGTATGCAATCCAACAAATATCTACAACAAGACCGAAAACCTAAGGTTTTTACAAAGATAGGAACTTTCAATTAATTATCTGACCATTAGATTTGTTTATATTACTAGGAAAAGTGTTATGACCATGTTTTAATATAATCGGATATATTTTGGAATGCAAACCAACAATTGTCTACAAAAAGACTGAAAACCTGAGGCATTTACAAAGATAGGAACATTCAATTAGTGATCCGACCGTTAGATTTGTTTAATTTACTACAAAAAGTCTTAGTAACCAGTTTGCATTTAATCGGATATATTTCGGCATGCAATCCAACAAATATCAACAAAAATACTGAAAACCTAAGGCATTTACAAGGATTGGCACTTTCAATTAATGATCCGACCGTTAGATTTATTTAAATTGCTATAAAAAGTGTCATGAGCATGTTTGAATATGATCAGATGTATTTTGGTAAGCAACCGACCAAATATCTACTAAAAGACCGAAAACATAAGGCATTTACAACGATAGGCACTTTCAATTGTAGATCCGACCGTTAGATTTTTTTAAATTGCTAGGAAAAGTGTTATGATCAAATTTGAATATAATCAGATAAATTTTGCCATGTATTCCAACAAATATCAACAAAAATACCAAAAACCTAAGGCATTTACATTGATCGGCACTTTCAATTAATGATCTGACCGTTAGATTTGTTTAAATTTCTAAGAAAAGTGTAATGACCAAAGTTGAAGTTAATCAGATATATTTTGGTATGCAATCCAACAAATATCAACAAAAATACCTAAAACCTAAGGCATATACAAAGATAGGCACTTTAAATTAATGATCCGACCGTTAGGCATATTTAAATTGCTAGGAATAGTGTTATGACCAAGTTTGTGTATAATCGGTTATATTTTGGCATGAAATCCACCAAATGTCTACAAAAAGTCCGAAAACCTAATGCATTTCCAAATATAGGAACTTTCAATTAATGATCCGACCGTTAGATTTGTTTAAATTCCTAATAAAAGTGTTATTACTGAATTTGAAGATAATCGGATATATTCTGGCATGCAATCCAACAAATATTAACAAAAATACTGAAAACCTAAGGTATTTACAAAGATAGGAAGTTTTAATTAATGATCTGACTGTTATATTTGTTTAAATTGCTAAGAAAAGTGCATTGACCAATTTTGAAAACAATCGGATATATTTCAGCATGCAATGCAACAAATGTCTACAAAATGACCGAAATCTAAGGCAGTTACAAAGATACGAACCTTGAATTAATGATCTGACCGTTAGATTTGTTTAAATTGATAATAAAAGTGTCATGACAATGTTTGAATATAATCGGACATATTTTGGCATGCAATCCACTAAATGTCTACAAAAAGAATGAAACCTAAGGTATTTACAAGGATAGGCACTTTCAATTAATGATCCAGCCGTTAGATTTATTTATGTTGCTATGAAAAGTATCATGACAAAGTTTGAATATGATCAGATATCTTTTGGTATGCATTTGACCAAATGTCTCCAAAAAGACCGCAAACACAAGGCATTTACAACGATAGGCACTTTCAATTAATGATCCGACCGTTAGATTTGTTTAAATTGCTAGGAAAATTGTTATGACCAAATTTGAAGATAATCAGAGATGTTTTGGCATGTATTCCCACAAATATCAACAAAAATACCGAAAACCTAAGGAACATACAAGGATCGTCACTTTCAATTAATGATCTGATCGTTAGATTTGTTTAAATTTTAATGAAAAGTGTTATGGCCAATTTTGAAGATAATCAGATATATTTTGGCATGCAATCCAACAAATGTCAACAAAAATACCGAAAACCTAAGGCATTTTACAAAGATAGGCACTTTCAGTTAATGATCCGTACGTTATATTAGATTTAATTTCTAAGAAATGAGTGATGGCCAAATTTGAAGATAAACGAATGTATTTTGGCATGCAATCCAACAATTATCAACAAAAATACCGAAAAACCTAAGGAATTTACAAAGATAGGAACATTCAATTAATGATCCGACCAATATATTTGTTTAAATTGCTAGAAAAAGTGGTATGACCGAATTTGAAGATAATCGGATATATTTTGGCATGCAACGAATCAAATGTCTACAAAATGACCGAAAACCTATGGTATTTACAATGATAGGAACTTTGAATTAATGATCCTACCGTTAGGTTTGTTTAAATTGCTTATAAAAGTGTTATGACCAAATTTGAAGATAATCACATATATTTTGGAATGCAATCCAACAAATATCAATAAAAATACCTAAAACCTAAGGCATATACAAAGATAGGCACTTTAAATTAATGATCCGACCGTTAGACATATTTAAATTGCTAAGAAAAGTGTTATGACCAAGTTTGTGTATAATTGGATATATTTTGGCATGCAATCCACCGAATGTCTACAAAAAGTTCGAACACCTAATGCATTTCCAAAGATAGGAACTTTCAATTAATGATCCGACCGTTAGATTTGTTTAAATTCCTAATAAAAGTGTTATTACTGAATTTGAAGATAATCGGATATATTCTGGCATGCAATCCAACAAATATTAACAAAAATACTGAAAACCTAAGGTATTTACAAAGATAGGAAGTTTTAATTAATGATCTGACTGTTATATTTGTTTAAATTGCTAAGAAAAGTGCATTGACCAATTTTGAAGACAATCGGATACAATTCGGCATGCAATGCAACAAATGTCTACAAAATGACCGAAAACCTAAGGCAGTTACAAAGATACGAACCTTTAATTAATGACCTGACCGTTAGATTTGCTTAAATTGATAATAAAAGTGTCATGACAATGTTTGAATATAATCGGACATATTTTGGCATTGCAATCCACTATATGTCTTCAAAAAGAATAAAAACCTAAGGTATTTAAAAAGGATAGACACTTTCATTTAATGATCCAGCCGTTAAATTTATTTAAGTTGCTATGAAAAGTGTCATGTCCAAGTTTGAATATGATCAGATATCTTTTGGTATGCATTAGACCAAATGTCTACAAAAAGACCGAAAACATAAGGCATTTACAACGATAGGCACTTTCAATTAAAGATCCGACCGTTAGATTTGTTTAAATTGCTAGGAAAAGTGTTATGACCAATTTTGAAGATAATCAGATATGTTTTGGAATGTATACCCACAAATATCAACAAAAATACCGAAAACCTAAGGAACATACAAGGATCGGCACTTTCAATTAATGATTTGATCGTTAGATTTGTTTGAATTTCTTTGAAAAGTGTACTGACCAAATTTGAAGATAATCAGATATATTTTGGCATGCAATCCAACAAATATCAACAAAAATACTGAAAACCTAAGGCATTTACAAAGATAGGCACTTTCAATTATTGATCGGACCGTTAGACATATTTAAATTGCTACGAAAAGTGTTATGGCCATGTTTGTATATAATCAGATATATTTTGGCCTGCAATCCACTGAATATCTGGAAAAGGACCGAAAACCTAAGGCATTTACAAAGATAGGCACTTTCAATTAATGATCCGACCGTTAGACATTTAAATCGTTAAGAAAAGTGTTATGACGATGTTTGAATATAATCGGGTATATTTTGGCGTGCAATCCACCGAATGTCTACAAAAAGACCGAAAACCTAAGGCATTTACAAAGATAAGCACTTTCAATTAATGATCCGAACGTTAGATTTGTTTAAATTCCTAATAAAAGTGTTATAACCAAATTTGAAGATAATCGTATATATTTTGGCATGTAATCCAACAAATATCTACAAAAAGACCGAAAACCTAAGGCATTTTGAAAGATAGGAACTTTCAATTAATGATCCGACCATTAAATTTTTACAAATTGATAGGAAAAGTGTTATGCCCATGTTTTATTATAATCGGATAAATTTTGGCATGTAATCCTACAATTGTCTACAAAAAGACGGAAACCTGAGACATTTACAAAGATAGGAACATTCAATTAATAATCCGACCATTAGATTTGTTTAATTTACAACAAAAAGTCTTAGAAACCAGTTTGAAGTTAATCGGATATATTTCGGCATGCAATCCAACAAATGTCTACAAAAAGACAGAAAACCTAAGGTATTTACAAGGATAGGCACTTTCAATTAATGATCCGGCCGTTAGATTTATTTAAATTGCTATGAAAAGTGTCATGAGAAAGTTTGAATATGATCAGATATATTTTGGTAAGCAATCGACCAAATATCTACTAAAAGACCGAAAACATAAGGCATTTACAACGATAGGCACTTTCAATTATTGATCCGACCATTAAATTTATTTAAATTGCTAGGAAAAGTGTTATGACCAAATTTGAAGATAATCAGATATATTTTGCCATGTATTCCCATAAATATCAACAAAAATACAAAAAACCTAAGGCATTTACAATGATCGGCACTTTCAATTAATGATCAGACCGTTAGATTTGTTTAAATTTATAAGAAAAGTGTAATGACCAAAGCTGAAGAAAATCAGATATATTTTGACATTCAATCCAACAAATATCAACAAAAATACCGAAAACCTGAGGCATTTACGAAGATAGGAACTTTCATTTAGCGATCCGACCGTTCTATTTATTTAAATTACTAGGAAAAGTTCTATGACCAAATTTGAAGATAATCGGATATATTTTGGCATGTAATGCAACAAATGTCTACAAAATGAGCGAAAACCTAAGGCATTTACAATGATAGGAACTTTCAATTAATGATCCGACCGTTAGACATATTTAAATTGTTATGACCAGGTTTGTATATAATCGGATATATTTTGGAATGCAATCCACCGAATTTCAACAAAAAGACCGAAAACCTATGGCATTTACAAAGATAAGCACTTTCAATTATTGATCCGACCGTTAGATTTATTTTAATTTCTATGAAAAGTGTTACGACAAAGTCTGAATATAATCTGATATTTTGGCATGCAATCCACCAAATGTCTACAAAAGGACCGAATACCTAAGACATTTACAAAGATAGGAACAAACCATTAATGATTCGACCATTATATTTGTTTAAATTGCTAAGAAATGTGTTATGGCCGAGTTTTGATATAATCGGATATTTTTTGGCAGGCAATCCAACAAATATCAACAAAAATACCTAAAAACTAAGGCATTTACAAAGATAGACACTTTCAATTAATGATCCGACCGTTAGACATATTTAAATTGCTAAGAAAAGTGTTATGACCAAGTTTGTGTATAATCGGATATATTTTGGCATGCAATCCACCGAATGTCTTCAAAAAGACCGAAAACCTAAGGCATTTACAAATATAAGCACTTTCAATTAATGATCCGACTGTTAGATTTTTTTTAATTTCTATAAAAAGTGTTACGACCACGTTTGAATATAATCGGATATATTTTGGCATGCAATCCACCAAATGTCTACAAAAAGACCGAAAACCTAAGGCATTTACAAAGATAGGCACTTTCAATTAATGATCCGACCGTTAGATTTATTTAAATTGCTAAGAAAAGTCTTATGACCAAGTTTGAATATAGTCGGGTATATTTTGGCATGAAATCCACCGAATATCTACAAAAAGACCGAAAACCTAAGGCATTTACAAAGATAAGCACTTTTAATTGATGATCTGACCGTTAGATTTATTTAAATTGCTATGAAAAGTGTTACGACCAAGTTTGAAAATAATCGAATATATTTTGGCATACAATCCACCAAATGTCTACAAAAAGATCGAAAACCTAAGGAATTTACAAAGATAGGAACATTCAATTAATGATCCGACCATTAGATTTGTTTAAATTGCTAGGAAAAGTGTTATGACCAAGTTTTAATACAATCGGATATATTTTGGCATGCATTCCAACAATTGTCTACAAAAAAGAATGAAAACCTGAGGCATTTACAAAGATAGGAACATTCAATTAATGATACGGCCGGTTAGATTTGTTTAAATTGCTACAAAAAGTGTTAGGAACCAGTTTGAAGTTAATCGGACATTTTTTGGCATGCAATCCAACAAATGACTAAAAAAAGACTGAAAACCAAAGGCATTTACAAAGATAGGCACTTTTAATTAATGATCTGACCGTTAGATTTATTTAAATTGCTATGAAAAGTGTGATTAGCAAGTTTGAATATGATCAGAAATATTTTGGTATGCAATCGACCAAATGTCTAAAAAAGGCCGAAAACATAAGGCATTTACAACGATAGGCACTTTCAATTAATAATCGACCGTTAGATTTGTTTAAATTGCTAGGAAAAGTGTTATGAAAAAATTTGAAGATAATCAGATATATTTTTGCATGTATTCCAACAAATATCAACAAAAATACCGAAAACCTGAGACTTTTACAAAGATAGGCACATTCAATTAATGATACGACCGTAATATTTGTTTAAATTTCTATGAAAAGAGTTATGACCAAATTTGAAGATAATCGGATATATTTTGGCATGCAATCCAACAAATATCAACAAAAATAACGAAAAACCTAAGGCATTTGCAAGGATAGGAACATTCAACTAATGATCCGACCATTTTATTTGTTTAAATTGCCAAGAAAAGTGTTATGACCAAGTTTGAAGATAATCTGATATATTTTGGCATGTAATGCACCAAATGTCTACAAAATGACCGAAAACCTAAGGCATTTACAAAGATAGGAACTTTGAATTAATGATCCGACCGTTAGATTTGTTTAAATTTCTTATAACAGTGTTATGACCAGATTTGAAGATAATTAGATATATTTTGGCATGCGATCCAACAAATATAAAAAAAATACCGAAAACCTAAGGTTTTTACAAAGATAGGCACTTTCAATTAATGATCCGACCATTAGACTTATTTAAATTGCAAAAAAACATGTTATGACCAAGCTTGAATATAATCGGATATATTTTGGCATGTAATCCACCGAATGTCTGCAAAAAGACCGAAAACCTAAGGCATTTACAAAGATAGGCACATTCAATTAACGATCCGACCGTTAGATTTATTTTAATTTCTATGAAAAGTGTTACGACCAAGTTTGAATATAATTGGATATATTTTGGCATGCAATCCACCGAACGTCTGCAAAAAGACCGAAAACCTAAAGCATTTACAAAGATAGGCACATTCAATTAATGATCCGACCGTTAGATTTATTTTAATTTCTATGAAAAGTGTTACGACCAAGTTTGAATATAATCGGATATATTTTGGCATTCAATCCACCTAATGTCTACAAAAAGACCGAAAACCTAAGGCATTTACAAAGATATGAACTTTGAATTAATGATCCGACCGACAGATTTGTTTAAATTGCTTGTAAAAGTGTTATGACCAAATTTGAAGATAATAAGATATATTTTGGCATGCAATCGAACAATTATCAACAAAAATACCGAAAACCTGAGACATTTACAAAGATAGGCACTTTCAATTAATGATACGACCGTTATATTAGTTTTAATTTCTAAGAAAACTGTTATGATAAAATTTGAAGATAATCAGATATATTTTGGCATGCAATCCAACAAATATCAACAAAAATACAAAAAAACCTACGGCATTTGCAAAGATAGGAACTTTGAATTAATGATCCGACCCTTCAATTTGTTTAAATTGCTAGTTAAAGTGTAATGACCAAATTTGAAGATAATCGGATATATTTTGGCGTGTAATACAACAAATGTCAACAAAATGGCCGAAAACTTAAGGCATTTAGAAAGATAGAAACATTTAATTAGTGATCCGGCCATTAGACTTGTTTAAACTGCTAGGAAAAGTGTTATGACCAAATTTTAATATAATCGGATATATTTTGGCATGCAATCCACCAAATGTCTTCAAAAATATCGAAAATCTAAGGCATTTACAAAGATAGGCACTTTAAATTAATGATCCGACCATTACATTTTTTTAAATTGCTAATAAAAGTGTTTTGACCAAATTTGAAGATAAACGAATATATTTTGGCATGGAATCCAACAAATATAAACAATAATACCGAAAACCTAATGCATTTACAAAAACAAGCACTTTAAATTAGTCATCCGACCGTTAGATTTGTTTAAATTCCTAATAAAAGTGTTATAACCAAAATTGAAGATAATCGGATATATTCTGGCATGCAATCCAACAAATATTAACAAAAATACCGAAAACCTAAGGCATTTACAAATATATGAACTTTCAATTAATGATCCGACCGTTATATTTGTTTAAATTGTTAAGAAAAGTTCTATGACCAAATTTGAAGATAATCAGATATATTTTGGCATTCAATGCAACAAATGTCTACAAAATGACCGAAAACCCAAGGCATTTACAAAGATAGAACTTTGAATTAATGATCCGACAGTTAGATTTATTTTAATTGCTTATAAAAGTGTTATGACCAAATTTGAAGATAATCAGATATATTTTGGCATGCAATCCAACAAATATCAACAAAAATACCGAAAACCTGAGACATTTACAAAGATAGGCACTTTGAACTAATGATACGACCATTATATTAGTTAAAATTTTTAAGAAAATTGTTATGTCCAAATTTGAAGAAAATCGGATATATTTTGGCATGCAATCCAACAAATATCAACAAAAATATAGAAAACCCTACGGCATTTACAAAGATAAGAACTTTCAATTAATGATCCGACCATTCTATTTGTTTAATTTGCTAAGTAAAGTGCTATGACCAAATTTGAAGATAATCGGATATATTTTGGCGTGCAATGCAACAAATGTCTACCAAATGACCGAAAACCTAAGGCATTTACAAAGATAGGAACCTTGAATTAATGATCCGACCGTTAGATTTGTTTAAATTGCTAAGAAAAGTGATATGACCAAATTTGAAGATAATCAGATATATTTTGGCAAGGAATCCAACAAATATTAACAAAAATACCGAAAACCTAAGGCATTTACAAAGATAGACACTTTCAATTAATTATCCGACCGTTAGACTTATTTAAGTTGCTAAAAAAGTGTTATGACCAAGTTTTAATATAATCAGATATATTTTGGCTTGCAATCCACCGAATGTCTGCAAAAAGACAGAAAACCTAAGGCATTTACAAAGATTGGCACTTTCAATTAATGATCCGACCGTTAGATTTGTTTAAATTGCTAATAAAAGTGTTATGACCCAATTTGAAGATAATCAGATATTTTTTGGCATTGCAATCCAACAAATATCAATAAAAATACCGAAAACCGAAGGCATTTACAAATATAGGCACTTTCAATTAACGATCCGACCATTAGATTTGTTGAAATTTCTAAGAATAGTGTTATGCCCATGTTTGAATATAATCGGATATATTTTGGCATGCAATCCACCAAATGTCTACAAAAATACCGAAAACCAAAGGCATTTACAAAGATAGGAACTTTCAATTAATGATCCGACCATTAGATTTGTTTAAATTACTAATAAAAGTGTTATAACCAAATTTGAAGATAATCGAATATATTTTGGCATGCATTCCATCAAATATCAACAAAAATACCGAAAACCTAATGCATTTACAAATACAAGAACTTTAAATTAGTGATCCGACCGTTAGATTTGTTTAAATTCCTAATAAAAGTGTTATAACCAAATTTGAAGATTATCGGATATATTCTGGCATGCAATCCCACAAATATTAACAAAAATACCGAGACCTAAGGCATTTACAAAGATAGGAACTTTCAATTAATGATCCGACCGTTGTATTTGTTTATATTGCTAAGAAAAGTGCTATGACCAAATTTGAAGATAATCGGATATATTTTGGCATGCAATGCAACAAATGTCTACAAAATGACCGAAACCCTAAGGCATTTACAAAGATAGGCACTTTCAATTAATGATCCGACCATTATATTTGTTTAAATTTCTAAGAAAAGTGTTATGCCCAAGTTTGAATCTAATCGGATATATTTTGGCATGCAATCCCCCAAATGTCTACAAAAATACCAAAAACCAAAGGCATTTAATGATCGACCATGTTTGAATATAATCGAATATATTTTGGCATGCAATCCACTAAATGTCTACAAAAAGACCGAAAACCTTAGGAATTTTCAAAGATAGGAACTTTCAATTAATGATCCGACCGTTAGATTTGTTTAAATTGCTAGGAAAAGTATTATGACCACGTTTTAATACAATCGGATATATTTTGGCATGCATTCCAACAATTGTCTACAAAAAGAATGAAAACCTGAGGTATTTACAAGGATAGGCACTTTCAATTAATGATCCGACCATTACATTTGTTTAAGTTGCTATGAAAAGTGTCATGACCAAGTTTGAATATGATCAGATATCTTTTGTATGCATTTGAACAAATGTCTGCAAAAAGACCGAAAATATAAGGCATTTACAACGATAGGCACTTTCAATTAATGATCCGATCGTTAGATCGGTTTAAATTGCTGGGAAAAGTGTTATGACTAAATTTGAAGATAATCAGATATATTTTGGCATGTATTCCAACAAATATCAACAAAAATACCGAAAACCTAAGGTACATACAAGGATCGGCACTTTCAATTAATGATCTGATCGTTAGATTTGTTTAAATTTCTATGAAAAGTGTAATGACCAATTTTGAAGATAATTAGATATATTTTGGCATGCAATCCAACAAATATCAACAAAAATACCGAAAACCTAAGGCATTTACAAATATAGAAACTTTCAATTAATGATCCGACCGTTAGACATATTTAAATTGGTATGAAAAGTGTTATGACCAAGTTTGTATATAATCGGAAATATTTTGGCTTGCAATCCACCGAATGTCTACAAAAAGACCGAAAACCTAAGGCATTTACAAATATAAGCACTTTCAATTAAAGATCCGACCGTTAGATTTATTTAAATTGCTATGAAAAGTGTTACGAACAAATTAGAATATAATCGGATATATTTTGGCATTCAATCCACGAAATGTCTACAAAAAAACTAAAAACCTAAGGCATTTACAAATAGAGGAACTTTAAATTAATGATCCGACCATTAGATTTGTTTAAACTCCTAGGAAAAGTGTTCTAACAAAGTTTTAATATAATCGGATATATTTTGGTGTGCAATCCAACAATTGTCTACAAAAAGATTGAAAACCTGAGGCATTTAAAAAGATAGAAACTTTCAATTAATGATCCGACCGTTAGATTTGTTTAAATTGCTCTGAAAAGTGTTATGACCCAGTTTGAATATAATCGGATATTTTTTGGCATGCAATCAAACAAATGTCTAAAAAAAGACCGAAAACCTAAGGCATTTTCAAAGATAGTCACTTTCAATTAATGATCCGACCGTTAGACATATTTACATTGCTAAGAATAGTGTTATGACCAAGTTTGAATAAAATCAGGTATATTTTGGCATGCAATCCACCGAATGTCTACAAAAAGACCGAAAACCTAAGACATTTACAAAGATAAGAACTTTCAATTAATGATCCGACCATTAGATTTGTTTAAATTCCTAATAAAAGTGTTATTACCAAATTTGAAGATAATCGGATATATTTTGGTATGCAATCTAACAAATATATACAAAAAGACCGAAAACATAAGGCATTTACAAAGATAGGAACTTTCAATTAATGATCTGACCATTAGATTTGTTTAAATTATTAGGAAATGTGTTATGACCATGTTTTAATATAATCGGATATATTTTGGAATGCAAACCAACAATTGTCTACAAAAAGACTGAAAACCTGAGTTATTTACAAAGATAGGAACATTCAATTAATGATCCGACCGTTAGATTTGTTTAATTTTCTACAAAAAGTCTTAGTAACCAGTTCGAATTTAATCGGATATATTTCAGCATGCAATCCAACAAATATCAACAAAAAATACCGAAAAGCTAAGGCATTTACAAGGATTGGCACTTTCAATTAATGATCCGGCCGTTAGATTTATTTAAATTGCTATTAGAAGTGTCATGAGCAAGTTTGAATATGATCAGATGTATTTTGGTAAGCAATCGACCAAATGTCTACTAAAAGACCAAAAACATAAGGCATTTACAACGATAGGCACTTTCAATTGTTGATCCGACCGTTAGATTTTTTTAAATTGCTAGGAAAAGTGTTATGACCAAATTTGAATATAATCAGATAAATTTTGCCATGTATTCCAACAAATATCAACAAAAATACCAAAAACCTAAGGCAATTACAATGATCGGCACTTTCAATTAATGATCTGACCGTTCGATTTGTTTAAATTTCTAAGAAAAGTGTATTGACCAAAGTTGAAGATAATCAGATATATTTTAGCATGCAATCCAACAAATATCAACAAAAATACCGAAAACCTGAGGCATTTACAAAGATAGGCACTTTCAATTAATGATCCGACCGTTACACTTGTTTAAATTGCTAGAAAATGTGTTATGACCAAATTTGAAAATAATCGGATATATTTTGGCATGCAATGCAACAAATGTCTACATAATGGCTGAAAACCTAAGGCATTTACAATGATTGGAACTTTCAGTTAATTATCCGACCGTCTGATTTGTTTAAATTGCTTATAAAAGTGGTATGACCAAATTAGAAGATAATCAGATATATTTTGGCATGCAATCCAACAAATATCAACAAAAATACCGAAAACCTAAGGCATTTACAATGATCGGCACTTTCAATTAATGATCAGACCGTTAGATTTGTTTAAATTTCTTTGAAAATTGTAATGACCAAAGTTGAAGATAATCAGATATATTTTGGCAAGCAATCCACCGAATGTCTACAAAAAGACCGAAAACCTAAGGCATTTACAAAGATAAGAACTTTCAATTAATGATCCGACCGTTATATTTGTTTAAATTCCTAATAAAAGTGTTATTACCAAATTTGAAGATAATCGGATATATTTTGGCAAGCAATCCAACAAATATCTACAAAAAGACCGAAAACCTAAGGCATTTACCAGGATAGGAACTTTCAATTAATGATCAGACCATTAGATTTGTTTAAATTGCTAGGAAAATTGTTATGCCTATGTTTTATTATAATCGGATATATTTTGGCATGCAATCCAACAATTGTCTACAAAAAGACTTAAAACCTGAGGCATTTACAAAGATAGAAACATTCAATTAATGATCCGACCGTTAGATTTGTTTAATTTACTACAAAAAGTCTTAGGAACCAGTTTGAAGTTAATGCTCCGACCATTAGATTTATTTTAATTTCTACGAAAAGTGTTACGACAAAGTTTGAATATAATCTAATATTTAGGCACGCAATCCACCAAATGTCTACCAAAAGACCGAATACCTAAGGCATTTACAAAGATAGGAACAATCAATTAATGATCCGACCATTATATTTGTTTAAATTGCAAAAAAATGTGTTATGTCCGAGTTTTAATATAATCGGATTTTTTTTTGCATGCAATCCAACAAATATCAACAAAAATATCGAACACCTAAGGCATTTTCAAATATAGGCACTTTCAATTAATTATCCGACCGTTAGACTTACTTAAATTGCTAAAAAAATTGTTGTGACCAATTTTGAAGATAATCGGATATATTTTGGCATGCAATCTACCGAATGTCTACAAAAAGACCGAAAACCTAAGGCATTTAAAAAGATAGGTACTTTCAATTAATGATCCGACCGTTAGACATATTTAAATTGCTAAGAGAAGTGTTATGACCATGTTGGTATATAATCGGATATATTTCGGCATGCAATCCATCGAATATCTGGAAAAAGACCGAAAACTTAAGGCATTTACAAAGATGGGCACTTTCAATTAATGATCCGACCGTTCGAATTGTTGTAATTTCCATGAAAAGTGTTACGACCATATTTGAATATAATCGGATATATTTTGGCATGCAATCCACCAAATGTCTACAAAAAGATCCAAAATCTAAGACATTTCCAACGATATGCACTTTCAATTAATGATCCGAACATTCTATTTGTTTAAATTGCTAGGAAAAGTGCCATGACCAATTTTGAAGATAATCGGATATATTTTGGCATGCAATGCAACAAATGTCTACAAAATGACCGAAAACCTAAGGCATTTACAATGATAAGAACTTTCAATTAATGATCCGACCGTCTGATTTGTTTAAATTGTTTATAAAAGTGTTATGACCAAATTTGAAGAAAATCAGATATATTTTGGCTTGCAATCCAACAAATATCAACAAAAATACCGAAAACCTAAGGCATTTACAAAGATAGACACTTTTAATTAATGATCCGACCGTTAGAAATATTTAAATTGCTAAGAAAAGTGTTATGACCAGGTTTGTATATAATCGGATATATTTTGGCATGCAATCCACCGAATGTCTACAAAAAGACCGAAAACCTATGACATTTACAAAGTTAAGCACTTTCAATTAATGATCCGACCGTTAGAGTTATTTGAATTTCTTATAAAAGTGCTATGACCAAATTTGAAGATAATCAGACATATTTTGGCATGCAACCAACAAATATCAACAAAAATACCAAAAACCTAAGACATTTACAATGATCGGCACTATCAATTAATGATCAGACCGTTAGATTTGTTTAAATTTCTTTGAAAAGTGTAATGACCAAAGTTGAAGATAATCAGATATATTTTGGCATGCAATCCTACAAATATAAACAAAAATACAATATACCTGAGGCATTTACAAAGATAGGTACATTCAATTAATGATCCGACCGTTCCATTTGTTTAAATTGCTAGGAAAAGTGCTATGACCAAATTTGAAGATAATCGGATATATTTTGGCATGCAATGCAACAAATGTCTACAAAATGACCGAAAACCTAAGACATTTACAATGATAGGAACTTTGAATTAATGATCCACCCATCTGATTTGTTTAAATTGTTTATAAAAGTGTTATGACCAAATTTGAAGATAATCAGATATATTTTGGAATGCAATCCAGCACATATCAACAAAAATACCGAAAACCTAAGTCATTTACAAAGATAGGCACTTTCAATTAATGATCTGACCATTAGATTTGTTTAAATTATTAGGAAAAGTTTTATGACAATGTTTTAATATAATCGGATATATTTTGGAATGCAAACCAACAATTGCCAACAAAAAGACTGAAAACCTGAGGCATTTACAAAGATAGAAACATTCAATTAATGATCCGACCGTTAGATTTATTTAATTTACTACAAAAAGTCTTAGTAACCAGTTTGAATTTAATCGGATATATTTCGGCATGCAATCCAACAAATATCAACAAAAATACCGAAAAGCTAAGGCATTTACAAGGATTGGCACTTTCAATTAATGATCCGGCCGTTAGATTTATTTAAATTGCTATGAAAAGTGTCATGAGCAAGTTTGAATATGATCAGATGTATTTTGGTAAGCAATCGACCAAATGTCTACTAAAAGACCGAAAACATAAGGCATTTACAACGATAGGCACTTTTAATTGTTGATCCGACCGTTAGAATTTTTTAAATTGTTAGGAAAAGTGTTATGACCAAATTTGAATATAATCAGATAAATTTTGCCATGTATTCCAACAAATATCAACAAAAATACAAAAAACCTAAGGCAATTACAATGATTGACACTTTCAATTAATGATCTGACCGTTAGATTTGTTTAAATTTCTAAGAAAAGTGTAATGACCAAAGTTGAAGATAATCAGATATATTCTGGCATGCAATCCAACAAATATCAACAAAAATACCGAAAACCTAAGGCATTTACAAAGATAGACACTTTTAATTAATGATCCGACCGTTAGACATATTTAAATTACAAAGAAAAGTGTTATGACCAGGTTTGTATATAATCGGATATATTTTGGCATGCAATCCACCGAATGTCTACAAAAAGACCGAAAACCTATGACATTTACAATGTTAAGCACTTTCAATTAATGATCCGACCGTTAGAGTTATTTGAATTTCTTATAAAAGTGCTATGACCAAATTTGAAGATAATCAGATATATTTTGGCATGCAACCAACAAATATCAACAAAAATACCAAAAACCTAAGGCATTTACAATGATCGGCACTTTCAATTAATGATCAGACCGTTAGATTTGTTTAAATTTCTTTGAAAAGTGTAATGACCAAAGTTGAAGATAATCAGATATATTTTGGCATGCAATCCAACAAATATCAACAAAAATACCGAAAACCTCAGGCATTTACAAAGATAGGCACATTCAATTAATGATCCGACCGTTCCATTTGTTTAAATTGCTAGGAAAAGTGCTCTGACCAAATTCGAAGATAATCGGATATATTTTGGCATGCAATGCAACAAATGTCTACAAAATGACCGAAAACCTAAGACATTTACAATGATAGGAACTTTGAATTAATGATCCACCCGTCTGATTTGTTTAAATTGTTTATAAAAGTGTTATGACCAAATTTGAAGATAAACATATATATTTTGGATTGCAATCCAGCATATATCTACAAAAATACCGAAAACCTAAGTCATTTACAAAGATAGGCACTTTCAATTAATGATCTGACCATTAGATTTGTTTAAATTATTAGGAAATGTGTTATGACCATGTTTTAATATAATCGGATATATTTTGGAATGCAAACCAACAATTGCCTACAAAAAGACTGAAAACGTGATGCATTTACAAAGATAGGAACATTTAATTAATGATCCGACCGTTAGATTTGTTTAATTTACTACAAAAAGTCTTAGTAACCAGTTCGAATTTAATCGGATATATTTCGGCATGCAATCCAACAAATATCAACAAAAATACCGAAAAGCTAAGGCATTTACAAGGATTGCCACTTTCAATTAATGATCCGGTCGTTAGATTTATTTAAATTGCTATGAGAAGTGTCATGAGCAAGTTTGAATATGATCAGATGCATTTTGGTAAGCAATCGAGCAAATGTCTACTAAAAGACCTAAAACATAAGGCATTTACAACGATAGGCACTTTTAATTGTTGATCCGACCGTTAGATTTTTTTAAATTGCTAGGAAAAGTGTTATGACCAAATATGAATATAATCAGATAAATTTTGCCATGTATTCCAACAAATATCAACAAAAATACAAAAAACCTAAGGCAATTACAACGATCAGCACTTTCAATTAATGATCTGACCGTTAGATTTGTTTAAATTTCTAAGAAAAGTGTAATGACCAAAGTTGAAGATAATCAGATATATTTTGGCATGCAATCCAACAAATATCAACAAAAATACCGAAAACCTGAGGCATTTACAAAGATAGGCACTTTCAATTAATGATCCGACCGTTAGATTTTTTTAAATTGCTAGGAAAAGTGTTATGACCAAATTTGAATATAATCAGATAAATTTTGCCATGTATTCCAACAAATATCAACAAAAATACAAAAAACCTAAGGCAATTACAATGATCGGCACTTTTAATTAATGATCTGACCGTTAGATTTGTTTAAATTTCTAAGAAAAGTGTAATGACCAAAGTTGAAGATAATCAGATATATTTTGGCATGCAATCCAACCAATATTAACAAAAATACAGAAAACCAAAGGCATTTACAAAGATAGGAACATCCAATTAATGATCCGACCATTATATTTGTTTAAATTGCTAGGAATAGTGCTTTGACCAAATTTGAAGATAATCGGATATATTTTGGCATGCAATGCAATAAATGTCTACAAAATTACAGAAAACCTAAGGCATTTACAAAGATAGGAACATTGAATTAATGATCCGACCGTTTGATTTGTTAAATTTGCTTATAAAAGTGTTATGACCAAATTTGAAGAAAATCAGATATATTTTTGCTTGCAATCCAACAAATATCAACAAAATTACCGAAAACCTAAGGCATTTACAAAGATAGGCACTTTCAATTAATGATCCGATCGTTAGACATATTTAAATTGTTACAAAAAGTGATATGACCATGTTTGTATATAATCGGATATATTTTGGCATGCAATCCACCGAATATCTACAAAAAAACCGAAAACCTAAGGCAATTACAAAGATAGTCACTTTCAATTAATGATCCGACCGTTAGATTTATTTTAATTTATATGAAAAGTGTTACGACCATGTTTGAATATAATCGGATATATTTTTGCATGCAATCCACCAAATGTCTACAAAAAGTCCGAACACCTAAGACATTTTCAAAGATAGGAACTTTCAATTAATGATCCGACCATTAGATTTATTTAAATTTCTAAGAAAATTGTTATGCCCAAGTTTGAATATAATCGGATATATTTTGGCATGCAATCCACCAAATGTCTACAAAAATACCGAAAACCTAAGCATTTACAAAGATATGCACTTTCAATTAATGATCCGACTGTTAGACAAATTTAAATTGTTAAGAAAAGTGTTATGACCAAGTTTGTATATAATCGGATATATTTGGCATGCAATCCACCGAATATCTACAAAAAAACCGAAAACCTAAGGCAATTACAAAGATAGTCACTTTCAATTAATGATCCGACCGTTAGATTTATTTTAATTTATATGAAAAGTGTTACGACCAAGTTTGAATATAATCGGATATATTTTTGCATGCAATCCACCAAATGTCTACAAAAAGACCGAAAACCTAAGACATTTTCAAAGATTGGAACTTTCAATTAATGATCCGACGATTAGATTTGTTTAAATTTCTAAGAAAATTGTTATGCCCAAGTTTGAATATAATCGGATATATTTTGGCATGCAATCCACTAAATGTCTACAAAAATACCGAAAATCTAAGGCATTTACAAAGATAGTCACTTTCAATTAATGATCCGACCGTTACATTTGTTTAAATTGCTAATAAAAGTGTTATGACCAAATTTGAAGATAATCGAATATATTTTGGCATGCAATCCAACAAATATCAACAAAAATACCGAAAACCTAATGCATTTACAAATACAAGCACTTTAAATTAGTGATCCGACCGTTAGATTTGTTTAAAATCCTAATAAAAGTGTTATAACCAAATTTGAAGATGTTCGGATATATTCTGGCAAGCAATTCAATTAATATTAACAAAAATACAGAAAACCTAAGGCATTTACAAAGATAGGATCTTTCAATTAATAATCCAACCGTAATATTTGTTTATATTTCTAGGAAAAGTGTTATGATCAGATTTGAAGATAATCAGATATATTTTGGCATGCAATGCAACAAATGTCTACAAAATGACCGAAAACCTAAGGCATTTACAAAGATAGGAACCTTGAATTAATGATCTGACCGTTAGATTCGTTTAAATTGCTAATAAAAGTGTTATGACCAAATTTGAAGATAATCAGATATATTTTGGCATGCAAACCACCAAATATCAACAAAAATACCGAAAACCTAAGGCATTTACATAGATCGGCACTTTCAATTATTGATCCGACCGTTAAATTTATTTTAATTTCTATGAAAAGTGTAACGACCAAATTTGAATATAATTGGATATATTTTGGCAAGCAATCCACCTAATATCTACAAAAAGTCCGAAAACGAAAGGCATTTACAAAGATAGGAACTTTCAATTAATGATACGACCATTAGATTTGTTTAAATTACTAAGAAAAGTGCTATGATCGAGTATTAATATAATCGGATATATTTTGGCAAGCAATCGAGCAAATATCAACAAAAATACCGAAAACCTTAGGCATTTACAAAGATAGGCACCTTCAATTAATGATCCGACCGTTAGACATATGTAAATTGCTTAAAAAACTGTTATTATCAAGTTTGAATTTATTCGGGCATATTTTGGCATGCAATCCACCGAATGTCTGCAAAATGACCGAAAACCTAATGCATTTACAAAAATAGGCACTTTCAATAATGATCCGACCGTTAGATTTGTTTCAATTGCTAATAAAAGTATGACGACCCATTTTGAAGATAATCAGATACTTTTTGGCATTGCAATCCAACAAATATCAATAAAAATATCGAAAATCGAAGGCATTTACAAAGATAGGCACTTTCAATTAACGATCCGACCATTAGATTTGTTTAAATTTCTAAGAAAAGTGTTATGCCCACGTTTGAATATAATCGGATATATTTTGGCATGCAATCCACCAAATGTCTACAAAAATACCGAAAACCAAAGGCATTTACAAAGATAAGAAGTTTCAATTAATGATCTGACCATTATATTTGTTTAAATTGCTAATAAAAGTGTTATGACCATATTTGAAGATAATCGAATATATTTTGGCATGAAATCCAACAAATATCAACAAAAATACCGAAAACCTAATGTGTTTACAAATACAAGCACTTTAAATTAGTGATCCGACCGTTAGATTTGTTTAAATTCCTAATAAAAGTGTTATAACCAAATTTGAAGATAATCGGATATATTCTGGCATGCAATCCCACAAATATTAACAAAAATACCGAAACCTAAGGCATTTACAAAGATAGGAACTTTCAATTAATGATCCGACCGTTGTATTTGTTTAAATTGCTAAGAAAAGTGCTATGACCAAATTTGAAGATAATCGGATATATTTTGGCATGCAATGCAACAAATGTCTACAAAATGACCGAATACCTAAGACATTTACAAAGATAGAAACTTTGAATTAATGATCCGACCGTTGGATTTGTTTAAATTGCTTATAAAAGTGTTATGACCAAATTTGAAGATAATCAGATATATTTTGGCATGCAATCCAACTAATATCAACAAAAATACCGAAAACCTAAGGTATTTACAAAGATAGACACTTTCAATTAATGATCCGATTGTTAGATTTATTTTAATTTCTATGAAAAGTGTTACGACCATGTTTGAATATAATCGGATATATTTTGGCATGCAATCCACCAAATGTCTATAAAAAGAACGAAACTTAAGACATTTCAAAACATAGAAACTTTCAATTAATGATCCGACCATTAGATTTCTTTAAATTTCTAAGCAAATTGTTATGCCCTAGTTGGAATATAATCGGATATATTTTGGCCTGCAATCCACCAAATGTCTACAAAAATACCGAAAACCTAGGGCATTTACAAAGATAGGCACTTTCAATTAATGATCCGACCGTTAGACATATTTAAATTGCTAAGAAAAGTGTTATGACCAAACTGGTATATAATCGGATATATTTTGGCATACAATCCACCGAATAGCAACAAAAAGACAGAAAACCTAAGTCATTTCCAAAGATAGGCAATTTCAATTAATGATCCGACCGTAAGATTTATTTTAATTTCTGTGAACTGTGTTACGACCAAGTTTGAAAATAATCGGATATATTTTGGTATGCAATCCACCAAATGTCTACAAAAAGACCGAAAACCTACGACATTTCCAAAGATAGGAACATCCAATTAATGATCCGACCCTTAGATTTGTTTAAATTTCTAAGAAAAGTGTTATGCCCAAGTTTGAATATAATCGGATCTATTTTGGCATGCAATCCACCAAATGTCTACAAAAATACCGAACATCTAAGGCATTTACAAAGATAGGCACTTTCAATTAATGATCCGACCATTGCATTTGTTTAAATTGCTAATAAAAGTGTTATGACCAAATTTGAAGATAATCGAATATATTTTGGCATGCAATCCAACAAATATAAACAAAAATACCGAAAACCTAATGCATTTACAAATACAAGCACTTTAAATTAGTGATCCGACCGTTAGATTTGTATAAATTCATTAAAAAAGTTTTATAACCAAATTTGAAGATAATCAAATATATTTTGGCATACAATCCAACAAATATCAACAAAAATACCAAAAACCGAATGCATTTACAAATACAAGCACTTTAAATTAATGATCCGACCGTTAGATTTGTTTAAATTCCTAATAAAAGTGTTATAACCAAATTTGAAGATAATCGGAAACAAATGTCTACAAAATGACCGAAAACCTAAGGCATTTACAAAGATTGGAACTTTGAATTAATGATCTGACCGTTAGATTTGTTTAAATTGATAATAAATGTGTCGTGGCCATGTTTGAAAATAATCGGACATATTTTTGCATGCAATCCACTAAATGTCTGCAAAAAGAATGAAAACCTAAGGTATTTACAAGGATAGGCACTTTCAATTAATGATCCGACCATTACATTTGTTTAAGTTGCTATGAAAAGTGTCATGACCAAGTTTGAATATGATCAGATATCTTTTGTATGCATTCGACAAAATGTCTACAAAAAGACCAAAAACACAAGGCATTTACAACGATAGGCACTTTCAATTAATGATCCGACCGTTAAATTTGTTTAAATTGCTGGGAAAAGTGTTATGACCAAATTTGAAAATAATCAGATATATTTTGGCATGTATTTCAACAAATATCAACAAAAATACCGAAAACCTAAGGTACATACAAGGATTGGCACTTTCAATTAATGATCTGATCGTTAGATTTGTTTAAATTTCTATGAAAAGTGTAATGACCAATTTTGAAGATAATTTGATATATTTTGGCATGAAATCCAACAAATATCAACAAAAATACCGAAAACCTAAGGCATTTACAAATATGGGCACTTTCAATTAATGATCCGACCGTTAAACATATTTAAATTGCTATGAAAAGTGTTATGACCAAGTTTGTATATAATCGGAAATATTTTAGCATGCAATCAAACAAATGTCTAAAAAAAGACCGAAAACCTAAGGCATTTTCAAAGATAGTCACTTTCAATTAATGATCCGACCGTTAGACATATTTAAATTGCTAAGAATAGTGTTATGACCAAGTTTGAATAAAATCAGGTATATTTTGGCATGCAATCCACCGAATGTCTACGAAAAGACCGAAAACCTAAGGCATTTACAAAGATAAGAACTTTCAATTAATGATCCGACCGTTGGATTTGTTTAAATTCCTAATAAAAGTGTTATAACCAAATTTGAAGATAATCGGATATATTTTGGTATGCCATCCAACAAATATCTACAATAAGACCGAAAACCTAAGGTTTTTACAAAGATAGGAACTTTCAATTAATGATCTGACCATTAGATTTGTTTAAGTTACTAGGAAAAGTGTTATGACCATGTTTTAATATAATCGGATATATTTTGGAATGCAAACCAACAATTATCTACAAAAAGACTGAAAACCTGAGGCATTTACAAAGATAGGAACATTCAATTAATGATCCGACCGTTAGATTTGTTTAATTTACTACAAAAAGTCTTAGTAACCAGTTCGAATTTAATCGGATATATTTCGGCATGCAATCCAACAAATATCAACAAAAATACTGAAAACCTAAGGCATTTACAAGGATTGTCACTTTCAATTAATGATCCGGCCGTTAGATTTATTTAAATTGGTATAAAAAGTGTCATGAGCATGTTTGAATATGATCAGATGTATTTTGGTAAGCAATCGACTAAATGTCTACTAAAAGACCGAAAACATAAGGCATTTACAACGATAGGCACTTTCAATTGTTGATCCGACCGTTAGATTTTTTTAAATTGCTAGGAAAAGTGTTATGACCAAATTTGAATATAATCAGATAAATTTTTCAACGTATTCCAACAAATATCAACAAAAATACCAAAAACCTAAGGCATTTACATTGATCGGCACTTTCAATTAATGATCTGACCGTTAGATTTGTTTAAATTTCTAAGAAAAGTGTAATGACCAAAGTTGAAGATAATCAGATATATTTTGGTATGCAATCCAACAAATATCAACAAAAATACCTAAAACCTAAGGCATATACAAAGATAGGCACTTTAAACTAATGATCCGACCGTTAGACATATTTAAATTGCTAGGAATAGTGTTATGACCAAGTTTGTGTATAATCGGATATATTTTGGCATGCAATCCACCGAATGTCTACAAAAAGTCCGAAAACCTAATGCATTTCCAAAGATAGGAACTTTCAATTAATGATCCGACCGTTAGATTTGTTTAAATTCCTAATACTAGTGTTATTACTGAATTTGAAGATAATCGGATATATTCTGGCGTGCAATCCAACAAATATTAACAAAAATACCGAAAACCTAAGGTATTTACAAAGATAGGAAGTTTTAATTAATGATCCGACTGTTATATTTGTTTAAATTGCCAAGAAAAGTGCATTGACCAATTTTGAAGACAATCGGATATATTTCGGCATGCAATGCAACAAATGTCTACAAAATGACCGAAAACCTAAGGCAGTTACAAAGATACGAACCTTGCATTAATGATCTGACCGTTAGATTTGTTTAAATTGATAATAAAAGTGTCATGACAATGTTTGAATATAATCGGACATATCTTGGCATGCAATCCACTAAATGTCTACAAAAAGAATGAAACCTAAGGTATTTACAAGGATAGACACTTTCAATTAATGATCCAGCCGTTATATTTATTTATGTTGCTATGAAAAGTGACATGACAATGTTTGAATATGATCAGATATCTTTTGGTATGCATTCGACCAAATGTCTCCAAAAAGACCGCAAACACAAGGCATTTACAACGATAGGCACTTTCAATTAATGATCCGACCGTTAGATTTGTTTAAATTGCTAGGAAAAGTGTTATGACCAAATTTGAAGATAATCAGATATGTTTTGGCATGTATTCCTACAAATATCAACAAAAATACTGAAAACCTAAGGAACATACAAGGATCGGCACTTTCAATTAATGATCTGATCGTTAGATTTGTTTAAATTTTAATGATAAGTGTTATGGCCAATTTTGAAGATAATCAGATATATTTTGGCATGCAATCCAACAAATATCAACAAAAATACCGAAAACCTAAGACATTTACAAAGATAGGCACTTTCAGTTAATGATCCGTACGTTATATTAGATTTAATTTCTAAGAAATGAGTGCTGTCCAAATTTGAAGATAAACGAATGTATTTTGACATGCAATCCAACAATTATCAACAAAAATACCGAAAAACCTAAGGCATTTACAAAGTTAGGAACATTCAATTAATGATCCGACCAATATATTTGTTTAAATTGCTAGAAAAAGTGGTATGACCGAATTTGAAGATAATCGGATATATTTTGGCATGTAACGCATCAAATGTCTACAAAATGACCGAAAACCTATGGTATTTACAATGATAGGAACTTTGAATTAATGATCCTACCGTTAGATTTGTTTAAATTGCTTATAAAAGTGTTATGACCAAATTTGAAGATAATCAGATATATTTTGGCATGCAATCCAACAAATATCAATAAAAATACCTAAAACCTAAGGCATATACAAAGATAGGCACTTTAAATTAATGATCCGACCGTTAGACATATTTAAATTGCTAAGAAAAGTGTTATGACCAAGTTTGTGTATAATCGGATATATTTTGGCATGCAATCCACCGAATGTCTACAAAAAGTCCGAACACCTAATGCATTTCCAAAGATAGGAACTTTCAATTAATGATCCGACCGTTAGATTTGTTTAAATTCCTAATAAAAGTGTTATTACTGAATTCGAAGATAATTAGATATATTATGGCATGCAATCCAACAAATATTAACAAAAATACCGAAAACCTAAGGTATTTACAAAGATAGGAAGTTTTAATTAATGATCCGACTGTTATATTTGTTTAAATTGCTAAGAAAAGTGCATTGACCAATTTTGAAGACAATCGGATACATTTCGGCATGCAATGCAACAAATGTCTACAAAATGACCGAAAACCTAAAGCAGTTACAAAGATACGAACCTTGAATTAATGACCTGACCGTTAGATTTGTTTAAATTGATAATAAAAGTGTCATGACAATGTTTGAATATAATCGGACATATTTTGGCATTGCAATCCACTATATGTCTTCAAAAAGAATAAAAACCTAAGGTATTTAAAAAGGATAGACACTTTCATTTAATGATCCAGCCGTTAAATTTATTTAAGTTGCTATGAAAAGTGTCATGACCAAGTTTGAATATGATCAGATATCTTTTGGTATGCATTAGACCAAATGTCTACAAAAAGACCGAAAACATAAGGCATTTACAACGAATGGCACTTTCAATTAAAGATCCGACCGTTAGATTTGTTTAAATTGCTAGGAAAAGTGTTATGACCAATTTTGAAGATAATCAGATATGTTTTGGAATGTATACCCACAAATATCAACAAAAATACCGAAAACCTAAGGAACATACAAGGATCGGCACTTTCAATTAATGATTTGATCGTTAGATTTGTTTGAATTTCTTTGAAAAGTGTACTGACCAAATTTGAAGATAATCAGATATATTTTGGCATGCAATCCAACAAATATCAACAAAAATACTGAAAACCCAAGGCATTTACAAAGATAGGCACTTTCAATTATTGATCGGACCGTTAGACATATTTAAATTGCTACGAAAAGTGTTATGGCCATGTTTGTATATAATCAGATATATTTTGCAATGTATTCCAACAAAAATCAACAAAAATATAAAAAACCTAAGGCATTTACAATGATCGGCACTTTCAATTAATGATCAGACCGTTAGATTTGTTTAAATTTCGATGAAAAGTGTAATGACCAAAGTTGAAGATAATCAGATATATTTTGGCATTCAATCCAACAAATATCAACAAAAATAACGAAAACTTGAAGCGTTTACAAAGATAGGCACTTTCAATTAACGATCCGACCGTTCTATTTATTTAAATTACTAGAAAAAGTTCTATGACCAAATTTGAAGATAATCGGATATATTTTGGCATGCAATACAACAAATGTCTACAAAATGACCGAAACCTAAGGCATTTACAATGATAGGAACTTTGAATTAATGATCCGACCGTCTGATTTGTTTAAACTGCTTATAAAAGTGTTATAACAAAATTTGAAGATAATCAGATATATTTTGGCATGCAATCCAACAAATATCAACAAAAATTCTGAAAACCTAAGGCATTTACAAAGATTGGTACTTTAAATTAATGATCCGACCGTTAGACATATTTAAATTGCTAGGAAAAGTGTTATGACCAGGTTTGTAAATAATCGAATATATTTTGGAATGCAATCCACCGAATTTCAACAAAAAGACCGAAAACCTATGGCATTTACAAAGATAAGCACCTTCAATTATTGATCCGACCGTTAGATTTATTTTAATTTCTATGAAAAGTGTTACGACAAAGTTTGAATATAATCAGATATTTTGGCATGCAATCCACCAAATATATACAAAAAGACCGAATACCTAAGACATTTACAAAGATAGGAACAAACCATTAATGATTCGACCATTATATTTGTTTAAATTGCTAAGAAATGTGTTATGACCGAGTTTTATTATAATCGGATATTTTTTTGCAGGCAATCCAACAAATATCAACAAAAATACCTAAAAACTAAGGCATTTACAAAGATAGACACTTTCAATGAATGATCCGACCGTTAGACATATTTAAATTGCTAAGAAAAGTGTTATGACCAAGTTTGTGTATAATCGGATATATTTTGGCATGCAATCCACCGAATGTCTTCAAAAAGACCGAAAACCTAAGACATTTACAAATATAAGCACTTTCAATTAATGATCCGATTGTTAGATTTATTTTAATTTCTATGAAAAGTGTTACGACCACGTTTGAATTTTATCGGATATATTTTGGCATGCAATCCACCAAATGTCTACAAAAAGACCGAAAACCTAAGGCATTTACAAAGATAGGCACTTTCAATTAATGATCCGACCGTTAGATTTATTTAAATTGCTAAGAAAAGTCTTATGACCAAGTTTGAATATAGTCGGGTATATTTTGGCATGCAATCCACCGAATGTCTACAAAAAGACCGAAAACCTAAGGCATTTACAAAGATAAGCACTTTCAATTGATGATCTGACCGTTAGATTTATTTAAATTGCTATAAAAAGTGTGACGACCAAGTTTAAATGTAATCGAATATATTTTGGCATGCAATCCACCAAATGTCTACAAAAAGACCGAAATCCTAAGGCATTTACAAAGATAGGAACATTCAATTAATGATTCGACCAATATATTTGTTTAAATTGCTAGAAAAAGTGGTATGTCCAAATTTGAAGATAATCGGATATATTTTGGCATTCAACGCATCAAATGTCTACAAAATGACCGAAAACCTAAGGCATTTACAATGATAGGAACTTTGAATTAATGATCCGACCGTTAGATTTGTTTAAATTGCTTATAAAAGATTTATGACCAAATTTGAAGATAATCAGATATATTTTGGCATGCAATCCAACAAATATCAATAAAAATACCTAAAACCTAAGGCATATACAAAGATAGGTACTTTAAATTAATGATCTGACCGTTAGACATATTTAAATTGCTAAGAAAAGTGTTATGACCAAGTTTGTGTATAATCGGATATATTTTGGCATGCAATCCACCGAATGTCAAGAAAAAGTCCGAAAACCTAATGCATTTCCAAATATAGGAACTTTCAATTAATGATCCGACCGTTAGATTTGTTTAAATTCCTAATAAAAGTGTTATTACTGAATTTGAAGATAATCGGATATATTCTGGCATGCAATCCAACAAATATTAACAAAAATACCGAAAACCTAAGGTATTTACAAAGATAGGAAGTTTTAATTAATGATCCGACTGTTATATTTGTTTAAATTGTTAAGAAAAGTGCATTGACCAATTTTGAAGACAATCGGATATATTTCGGCTTGCAATGCAACAAATGTCTACAAAATGACCGAAAACTTAAGGCAGTTACAAAGATACGAACCTTGAATTAATGATCTGACCGTTAGATTTGTTTAAATTGATAATAAAAATGTCATGACAATGTTTGAATATAATCGGACATATTTTGGAATGCAATACACTAAATGTCTACAAAAAGAATGAAACCTAAGGTATTTACAAGGATAGGCACTTTCAAATAATGATCCAGCCGTTAGATTTATTTAAGTTGCTATGAAAAGTGTCATGACAAAGTTTGAATATGATCAGATATCTTTTGGTATGCATAAGACGAAATGTCTACAAAAAGACCGCAAACACAAGGTATTTACAACGATAGGCACTTTCAATTAATGATCCGACCGTTAGATTTGTTTAAATTGCTAGGAAAAGTGTTATGACCAAATTTGAAGATAATCAGATATGTTTTGGAATGTATACCCACAAATATCAACAAAAATACCGAAAACTTAAGGAACATACAAGGATCGGCACTTTCAATTAATGATCTGATCGTTAGATTTGTTTGAATTTCTTTAAAAAGTGTACTGACCAAATTTGAAGATAATCAGATATATTTTGGCATGCAATCCAACAAATATCAACAAAAATACTGAAAACCTAAGACATTTACAAAGATAGGCATTTTCAATTATTGATCGGACCGTTAGACATATTTAAATTGCTACGAAAAGTGTTATGGCCATGTTTGTATATCATCAGATATATTTTGGCCAGCAATCCACTGAATATATGGGAAAAGACCGAAAACCTAAGGCATTTACAAAGATAGGCACTTTCAATTAATGATCCGACTGTTAGACATATTTAAATCGTTAAGAAAAGTGTTATGACGATGTTTGAATATAATCGGGTATATTTTGGCGTACAATCCACCGAATGTCTACAAAAAGACCGAAAACCTAAGGCATTTACAAAGATAAGCACTTTTTTATTAATGATTCGAACGTTAGATTTGTTTAAATTCCTAATAAAAGTGTTATAACCAAATTTGAAGATAATCAGATATATTTTGGCATGCAATCCAACAAATATCTACAAAAAGAGCGAAAACCTAAGGCATTTTCAAATATAGGAACTTTCAATTAATGATCCGACCATTAAATTTTTTCAAATTGATAGGAAAAGTGTTATGCCCATGTTTTATTATAATCAGATAAATTTTGGCATGTAATCCAACAATTGTCTACAAAAAGACGGAAAACCTGAGACATTTACAAAGATAGGAACATTCAATTAATAATCCGACCATTAGATTTGTTTAATTTACAACAAAAAGTCTTAGAAACCAGTTTGAAGTTAATCTGATATATTTCGACATGCAATCCAACAAATGTCTACAAAAAGACTGAAAACCTAAGGTATTTACAAGGATAGGCACTTTCAATTAGTGATCCGGCCGTTAGATTTATTTAAATTGCTATGAAAAGTGTCATGAGAAAGTTTGAATATGATCAGATATATTTTGGTAAGCAATCGACCAAATATCTACTAAAAGACCGAAAACATAAGGCATTTACAACGATAGGCACTTTCAATTATTGATCCGACCGTTAAATTTATTTAAATTGCTAGGAAAAGTGTTATGACCAAATTTGAAGATAATCAGATATGTTTTGGAATGTATACCCACAAATATCAACAAAAATACCGAAAACCTAAGGAACATACAAGGATCGGCACTTTCAATTAATGATCTGATCGTTAGATTTGTTTGAATTTCTTTAAAAAGTGTACTGACCAAATTTGAAGATAATCAGATATATTTTGGCATGCAATCCAACAAATATCAACAAAACTACTGAAAACCTAAGACATTTACAAAGATAGGCACTTTCAATTATTGATCGGACCGTTAGACATATTTAAATTGCTACGAAAAGTGTTATGGCCATGTTTGTATATAATCAGATATATTTTGGCCAGCAATCCACTGAATATCTGGAAAAAGACCGAAAACCTAAGGAATTTACAAAGATAGGCACTTTCAATTAATGATCCGACTGTTAGACATATTTAAATCGTTAAGAAAAGTGTTATGACGATGTTTGAATATAATCGGGTATATTTTGGCGTACAATCCACCGAATGTCTACAAAAAGACCGAAAACCTAAGGCATTTACAAAGATAAGCACTTTCAATTAATGATCCGAACGTTAGATTTGTTTAAATTCCTAATAAAAGTGTTATAACCAAATTTGATGATAATCAGATATATTTTGGCATGCAATCCAACAAATATCTACAAAAAGAGCGAAAGCCTAAGGCATTTTCAAATATAGGAACTTTCAATTAATGATCCGACCATTAAATTTTTTCAAATTGATAGGAAAAGTGTTATGCCCATGTTTTATTATAATCGGATAAATTTTGGCATGTAATCCAACAATTGTCTACAAAAAGACGGAAAACCTGAGACATTTACAAAGATAGGAACATTCAATTAATAATCCGACCATTAGATTTGTTTAATTTACAACAAAAAGTCTTAGAAACCAGTTTGAAGTTAATCTGATATATTTCGGCATGCAATCCAACAAATGTCTACAAAAAGACTGAAAACCTAAGGTATTTACAAGGATAGGCACTTTCAATTAGTGATCCGGCCATTAGATTTATTTAAATTGCTATGAAAAGTGTCATGAGAAAGTTTGAATATGATCAGATATATTTTGGTAAGCAATCGACCAAATATCTACTAAAAGACCGAAAACATAAGGCATTTACAACGATAGGCACTTTCAATTATTGATCCGACCGTTAAATTTATTTAAATTGCTAGGAAAAGTGTTATGACCAAATTTGAAGATAATCAGATATATTTTGCCATGTATTCCCATAAATATCAACAAAAATACAAAAAACCTAAGGCATTTACAATGATCGGCACTTTCAATTAATGATCAGACCGTTAGATTTGTTTAAATTTCTAAGAAAAGTGTAATGATCAAAGCTGAAGATAATCAGATATATTTTGACATTCAATCCAACAAATATCAACAAAAATACCGAAAACCTGAGGCATTTACGAAGATAGGAACTTTCATTTAGCGATCCGACCGTTCTATTTATTTAAATTACTAGGAAAAGTTCTATGACCAAATTTGAAGATAATCGGATATATTTTGGCATGCAATGCAACAAATGTCTACAAAATGAGCGAAAACCTAAGGCATTTACAATGATAGGAACTTTCAATTAATGATCCGACCGTTAGACATATTTAAATTGTTATGACCAGGTTTATATATAATTGGATATATTTTGGCATGCAATCCACCAAATGTCTACAAAAAGACCGAAAACCTAAGGCATTTACAAAGACAGGCACTTTCAATTAATGATCCGACCGTTAGATTTATTTAAGTTGCTAAGAAAAGTCTTATGACCAAGTTTGAATATAGTCGGGTATATTTTGGCATGCAATCCACTGAATGTCTACAAAAAGACCGAAAACCTAAGGCATTTACAAAGATAAGCACTTTCAATTGATGATCTGACCGTTAGATTTATTTAAATTGCTATGAAAAGTGTTACGACCAAGTTTGAAAATAATCGAATATATTTTGGCATGCAATCAACCAAATGTCTACAAAAAGATCGAAAACCTAAGGAATTTACAAAGATAGGAACTTTCAATTAATGATCCGACCATTAGATTTGTTTAAATTGCTAGGAAAAGTGTTATGACCAAGTTTTAATACAATCGGATATATTTTGGCATGCATTCCAACAATTGTCTACAAAAACGAATGAAAACCTGAGGCATTTACAAAGATAGGAACATTCAATTAATGATACGGCCGGTTAGATTTGTTTAAATTGCTACAAAAAGTGTTAGGAACCAGTTTGAAGTTAATCGGACATTTTTTGGCATGCAATCCAACAAATGACTAAAAAAAGACTGAAAACCAAAGGCATTTACAAAGATAGGCACTTTTAATTAATGATCTGACCGTTAGATTTATTTAAATTGCTATGATAAGTGTGATTAGCAAGTTTGAATATGATCAGAAATATTTTGGTATGCAATCGACCAAATGTCTAAAAAAGGCCGAAAACATAAGGCATTTACAACGATAGGCACTTTCAATTAATAATCGACCGTTAGATTTGTTTAAATTGCTAGGAAAAGTGTTATGAAAAAATTTGAAGATAATCAGATATATTTTTGTATGTATTCCAACCAATATCAACAAAAATACCGAAAACCTGAGACTTTTACAAAAATAGGCACATTCAATTAATGATACGACCGTAATATTTGTTTAAATTCCTATGAAAAGAGTTATGACCAAATTTGAAGATAATCGGATATATTTTGGCATGCAATCCAACAAATATCAACAAAAATACTGAAAAACCTAAGGCATTTACAAGGATAGGAACATTCAACTAATGATCCGACCATTTTATTTGTTTAAATTGCTAAGAAAAGTGTTATGACCAAGTTTGAAGATAATCTGATATATTTTGGCATGTAATGCACCAAATGTCTACAAAATGACCGAAAACCTAAGGCATTTACAAAGATAGGAACTTTGAATTAATGATCCGACCGTTAGATTTGTTTAAATTTCTTATAACAGTGTTATGACCAAATTTGAAGATAATTAGATATATTTTGGCATGCGATCCAACAAATATCAAGAAAAATACCGAAAACCTAAGGTTTTTACAAAGATAGGCACTTTCAATTAATGATCCGACCATTAGACTTATTTAAATTGCAAAAAAACATGTTATGACCAAGCTTGAATATAATCGGATATATTTTGGCATGCAATCCACCGAATGTCTGCAGAAAGACCGAAAACCTAAGGCATTTACAAAGATAGGCACATTCAATTAATGATCCGACCGTTAGATTTATTTTAATTTCTATGAAAAGTGTTACGACCAAGTTTGAATATAATCGGATATATTTTGGCATGCAATCCTCCGAATGTCTGCAAAAAGACCGAAAACCTAAGGCATTTACAAAGATAGGCACATTCAATTAATGATCCGACCGTTAGATTTATTTTAATTTCTATGAAAAGTGTTACGACCAAGTTTGAATATAATCGGATATATTTTGGCATTCAATCCACCTAATGTCTACAAAAAGACCGAAAACCTAAGGCATTTACAAAGATATGAACTTTGAATTAATGATCCGACATGACGATTTGTTTAAATTGCTTGTAAAAGTGTTATGACCAAATTTGAAGATAATAAGATATATTTTGGCAAGCCATCCAACAATTATCAACAAAAATACCGAAAACCTGAGACATTTACAAAGATAGGCACTTTCAATTAATGATACGACCGTTATATTAGTTTTAATTTCTAAGAAAAGTGTTATGATCAAATTTGAAGATAATCATATATATTTTGGCATGCAATCCAACAAATATCAACAAAAATACAAAAAGACCTACGGCATTTGCAAAGATAGGAACTTTGAATTAATGATCCGACCCTTCAATTTGTTTAAATTGATAGTTAAAGTGCAATGACCAAATTTGAAGATAATCGGATATATTTTGGCGTGTAATACAACAAATGTCTACAAAATGACCGAAAACTTAAGGCATTTACAAAGATAGGAACTTTCAATTAGTGATCCGACAATTAGATTTGTTTAAACTGCTAGGAAAAGTGTTATGACCAAATTTTAATATAATCGGATATATTTTGGCATGCAATCCACCAAATGTCTACAAAAATATCGAAAATCTAAGGCATTTACAAAGATAGGCACTTTAAATTAATGATCCGACCATTACATTTTTTTAAATTGCTAATAAAAGTGTTTTGACCAAATTTGAAGATAAACGAATATATTTTGGCATGGAATCCAACAAATATCAACAAAAATACCGAAAACCTAATGCATTTACAAATACAAGCACTTTAAATTAGTCATCCGACCGTTAGATTTGTTTAAATTCCTAATAAAAGTGTTATAACCAAAATTGAAGATAATCGGATATATTCTGGCAAGCAGTCCAACAAATATTAACAAAAATACCGAAAACCTAAGGCATTTACAATGATAGGAACTTTCAATTAATGATCCGACCGTTAGACATATTTAAATTGTTATGACCAGGTTTATATATAATTGGATATATTTTGGCATGCAATCCACCAAATGTCTACAAAAAGACCGAAAACCTAAGGCATTTACAAAGACAGGCACTTTCAATTAATGATCCGACCGTTAGATTTATTTAAGTTGCTAAGAAAAGTCTTATGACCAAGTTTGAATATAGTCGGGTATATTTTGGCATGCAATCCACTGAATGTCTACAAAAAGACCGAAAACCTAAGGCATTTACAAAGATAAGCACTTTCAATTGATGATCTGACCGTTAGATTTATTTAAATTGCTATGAAAAGTGTTACGACCAAGTTTGAAAATAATCGAATATATTTTGGCATGCAATCAACCAAATGTCTACAAAAAGATCGAAAACCTAAGGAATTTACAAAGATAGGAACTTTCAATTAATGATCCGACCATTAGATTTGTTTAAATTGCTAGGAAAAGTGTTATGACCAAGTTTTAATACAATCGGATATATTTTGGCATGCATTCCAACAATTGTCTACAAAAAAGAATGAAAACCTGAGGCATTTACAAAGATAGGAACATTCAATTAATGATACGGCCGGTTAGATTTGTTTAAATTGCTACAAAAAGTGTTAGGAACCAGTTTGAAGTTAATCGGACATTTTTTGGCATGCAATCCAACAAATGACTAAAAAAAGACTGAAAACCAAAGGCATTTACAAAGATAGGCACTTTTAATTAATGATCTGACCGTTAGATTTATTTAAATTGCTATGATAAGTGTGATTAGCAAGTTTGAATATGATCAGAAATATTTTGGTATGCAATCGACCAAATGTCTAAAAAAGGCCGAAAACATAAGGCATTTACAACGATAGGCACTTTCAATTAATAATCGACCGTTAGATTTGTTTAAATTGCTAGGAAAAGTGTTATGAAAAAATTTGAAGATAATCAGATATATTTTTGTATGTATTCCAACCAATATCAACAAAAATACCGAAAACCTGAGACTTTTACAAAAATAGGCACATTCAATTAATGATACGACCGTAATATTTGTTTAAATTCCTATGAAAAGAGTTATGACCAAATTTGAAGATAATCGGATATATTTTGGCATGCAATCCAACAAATATCAACAAAAATACTGAAAAACCTAAGGCATTTACAAGGATAGGAACATTCAACTAATGATCCGACCATTTTATTTGTTTAAATTGCTAAGAAAAGTGTTATGACCAAGTTTGAAGATAATCTGATATATTTTGGCATGTAATGCACCAAATGTCTACAAAATGACCGAAAACCTAAGGCATTTACAAAGATAGGAACTTTGAATTAATGATCCGACCGTTAGATTTGTTTAAATTTCTTATAACAGTGTTATGACCAAATTTGAAGATAATTAGATATATTTTGGCATGCGATCCAACAAATATCAAGAAAAATACCGAAAACCTAAGGTTTTTACAAAGATAGGCACTTTCAATTAATGATCCGACCATTAGACTTATTTAAATTGCAAAAAAACATGTTATGACCAAGCTTGAATATAATCGGATATATTTTGGCATGCAATCCACCGAATGTCTGCAGAAAGACCGAAAACCTAAGGCATTTACAAAGATAGGCACATTCAATTAATGATCCGACCGTTAGATTTATTTTAATTTCTATGAAAAGTGTTACGACCAAGTTTGAATATAATCGGATATATTTTGGCATGCAATCCTCCGAATGTCTGCAAAAAGACCGAAAACCTAAGGCATTTACAAAGATAGGCACATTCAATTAATGATCCGACCGTTAGATTTATTTTAATTTCTATGAAAAGTGTTACGACCAAGTTTGAATATAATCGGATATATTTTGGCATTCAATCCACCTAATGTCTACAAAAAGACCGAAAACCTAAGGCATTTACAAAGATATGAACTTTGAATTAATGATCCGACGGACAGATTTGTTTAAATTGCTTGTAAAAGTGTTATGACCAAATTTGAAGATAATAAGATATATTTTGGCAAGCCATCCAACAATTATCAACAAAAATACCGAAAACCTGAGACATTTACAAAGATAGGCACTTTCAATTAATGATACGACCGTTATATTAGTTTTAATTTCTAAGAAAAGTGTTATGATCAAATTTGAAGATAATCAGATATATTTTGGCATGCAATCCAACAAATATCAACAAAAATACAAAAAAACCTACGGCATTTGCAAAGATAGGAACTTTGAATTAATGATCCGACCCTTCAATTTGTTTAAATTGATAGTTAAAGTGCAATGACCAAATTTGAAGATAATCGGATATATTTTGGCGTGTAATACAACAAATGTCTACAAAATGACCGAAAACTTAAGGCATTTACAAAGATAGGAACTTTCAATTAGTGATCCGACAATTAGATTTGTTTAAACTGCTAGGAAAAGTGTTATGACCAAATTTTAATATAATCGGATATATTTTGGCATGCAATCCACCAAATGTCTACAAAAATATCGAAAATCTAAGGCATTTACAAAGATAGGCACTTTAAATTAATGATCCGACCATTACATTTTTTTAAATTGCTAATAAAAGTGTTTTGACCAAATTTGAAGATAAACGAATATATTTTGGCATGGAATCCAACAAATATCAACAAAAATACCGAAAACCTAATGCATTTACAAATACAAGCACTTTAAATTAGTCATCCGACCGTTAGATTTGTTTAAATTCCTAATAAAAGTGTTATAACCAAAATTGAAGATAATCGGATATATTCTGGCAAGCAGTCCAACAAATATTAACAAAAATACCGAAAACCTAAGGCATTTACAAAGATATGATCTTTCAATTAATGATCCGACCGTTATATTTGTTTAAATTGTTAAGAAAAGTTCTATGACTAAATTTGAAGATAATCGGATATATTTTGGTATGCAATGCAACAAATGTCTACAAAATGACCGAAAACCCAAGGCATTTACAAAGTTAGAACTTTGAATTAAAGATCCGACAGTTAGATTTATTTTAATTGCTTATAAAAGTGTTATGACAAAATTTGAAGATAATCAGATATATTTTGGCATGCAATCCAACAAATATCAACAAAAATATAGAAAACCCTACGGCATTTACAAAGATAAGAACTTTCAATTGATGATCCGACCATTCTATTTGTTTAAATTGCTAAGTAAAGTGCTATGACCAAATTTGAAGATAATCGGATATATTTTGGTGTGCAATGCAACAAATGTCTACGAAATGACCGAAAACCTAAGGCATTTACAAAGATAGGAACCTTGAATTAAGGATCCGACCGTTAGATTTGTTTAAATTGCTAAGAAAAGTGATATGACCAAATTTGAAGATAATCAGATATATTTTGGCATGGACTCCAACAAATATTAACAAAAAAACCGAAAACCTAAGGCATTTACAAAGATAGACACTTTCAATTAATTATCCGACCGTTAGACTTATTTAAGTTGCTAAAAAAGTGTTATGACCAAGTTTTAATATAATCAGATATATTTTGGCTTGCAATCCACCGAATGTCTGCAAAAAGACAGAAAACCTAAGGCATTTACAAAGATTGGCACTTTCAATTAATGATCCGACCGTTAGATTTGTTTAAATTGCTAATAAAAGTGTTATGACCCAATTTGAAGATAATCAGATATTTTTTGGCATTGCAATCCAACAAATATCAATAAAAATACCGAAAACCGAAGGCATTTACAAATATAGGCACTTTCAATTAACGATCCGACCATTAGATTTGTTGAAATTTCTAAGAATAGTGTTATGCCCATGTTTGAATATAATCAGATATATTTTGGCATGCAATCCACCAAATGTCTACAAAAATACCGAAAACCAATGGCATTTACAAAGATAGGAACTTTCAATTAATGATCCGACCATTAGATTTGTTTAAATTACTAATAAAAGTGTTATAACCAAATTTGAAGATAATCGAATATATTTTGGCATGCAATCCAACAAATATCAACAAAAATACCGAAAACCTAATGCATTTACAAATACAAGAACTTTAAATTAGTGATCCGACCGTTAGATTTGTTTAAATTCCTAATAAAAGTGTTATAACCAAATTTGAAGATTATCGGATATATTCTGGCATGCAATCCCACAAATATTAACAAAAATACCGAAACCTAAGGCATTTACAAATATAGGAACTTTCAATTAATGATCCGACCGTTGTATTTGTTTATATTGCTAAGAAAAGTGCTATGACCAAATTTGAAGATAATCGGATATATTTTGGCATGCAATGCCACAAATGTCTACAAAATGACCGAAAACCTAAGGCATTAACAAAGATAGGCACTTTCAATTAATGATCCGACCATTATATTTGTTTAAATTTCTAGGAAAAGTGTTATGCCCAAGTTTGAATATAATCAGATATATTTTGGCATGCAATCCCCCAAATGTCTACAAAAATACCAAAAACCAAAGGCATTTTCAAAGATAGGAATTTTCAATTAATGATCCAACCATTAGATTTGTTCAAATTGCTTATAAAAGTGTTATGACCAAATTTTATGATAATCGGATATGTTCTGGCATGCAATCCAACAAATATTAACAAAAATTCCGAAATCCAAAGGCTTTTACAAAGATAGAAATTTTCAATTAATGATCCGACCGTTATATTTGTTTAAATTGCTAAAAAAGTGCTATGACCAAATTTGAAGATAATCGGATATATTTTGGCATGCAATGCAACAAATGTCTACAAAATGACCGAAAACCTAAGGCATTTACAAAGATAGAACTTTGAATTAATGATCCGACAGTTAGATTTGTTTTAATTGCTTATAAAAGTGTTATGACCAAATTTGAAGATAATCAGATATATTTTGGCATGCAATGCAACAAATATCAACAAAAATACCGAAACCTGAGACATTTACAAATATAGGCACTTTGAATTAATGATACGACCATTATATTAGTAAAAATTTTTAAGAAAAGTGTTATGACCAAATTTGAAGATAATCGGATATATTTTGGCATGCAATCTAACAACTATTAACAAAAATACAGAAATACCTACGACATTTACAAAGATATGAACTTTCAATTAATGATCCGAACATTCTATTTGTTTAAATTGCTACGTAAAGTGTTATGGCCAAATTTGAAGATAATCGGATATATTTTGGCGTGCAATGCAACAAATGTCTACAAAATGATCGAAAACCTAAGGCATTTACAATGATAGGAACCCTGAATTAATGATCCGACCATTAGATTTGTTTAAATTGCTAAGAAAAGTGCTATGACCAAATTTGAAGATAATCAGATATATTTTGGAATGGACTCCAACAAATATCAATAAAAATAACGAAAACCTAAGGCATTTACAAAGATAGGCACTTTCAATTAATGATCCGACCGTTAGACTTATTTAAATTGCTTCAAAAAGTGTTATTATCAAGTTTGAATATAATCGGGCATATTTTGACATGCAATCCACCGAATGTTTGCAAATAGACCGAAAACCTAATGCATTTACAAAGATAGGCACTTTCAATTAATGATCCGACCGTTAAATTTGTTTAAATTGCTAATAAAAGTGTTATGACCCAATTTGAAGATAATCAGATATTTTTTGGAATTGCAATCCAACAAATATCAACAAAAATTCCGAAAAACCGAAGGCATTTACAAAGATAGGCACTTTCAATTAATGATCCGACCATTAGATTTGTTTAAATTTCTACGAAATGTGTTATGCCCAAGTTTGAATATAGTCGGATATATTTTGGCATGCAATCCACCAAATGTCTACAAAAATACCGAAAACCAAAGGCATTTACAATGATAGGAACTTTCAATTAATGATCCGTCCATTAGATTTGTTTAAATTGCTAATAAAAGTATTATGACCAAATTTGAAGACAATCGAATATATTTTGGCATGCAATCCAAAAAATATCAACAAAAATACCGAAAGCTAATGCATTTACAAATACAAGAACTTTAAATTAGTGATCCGACCGTTAGATTTGTTTAAATTCCTAATAAAAGTGTTATAACCAAATTTGAAGATTTTCGGATATATTCTGGCATGCAATCCAACAAATATTAGCAAAAATACTGAAAACCTAAGGCATTTACAAAGATAGAAAATTTCAATTAACGATCCGACCGTTATATTTGTTTAAATTTCTATGTAAAGTGGAATGACCAAATTTGAAGATAATCGGATATATTTTGGCGTGCAATGCAACAAATGTCTACAAAATGACCGAAAACCTAAGGCATTTACAAAGATAAGCACTTTCAGTTAATGATCCGACCGTTAGATTTATTTTAATTTCTATGAAAAGTGTTACGACCAAGTTTGAATATAATCGGATATATTTTGGCCTGCAATCCACCTAATGTCTACAAAAAGACCGAAAACCTAAGGCATTTACAAAGATAGGAACTTTCAATTAATGATCCCACCATTAGATTTGTTTAAATTACTATAAAATGAGCTATGACCGAGTTTTAATATAATCGGATATATTTTGGCATGCAATCCCCCAAATGTCTACAAAAATACCGAAAACCAAAGGCATTTACAAAGATAGGAAGTTTCAATTAATGATCCGACCATTAGATTTGTTCAAATTGCTTATAAAAGTGTTATGACCAAATTTGATGATAATCGGATATATTCTGGCATGCAATCCAACAAATATTAACAAAAATACCGAAATCCTAAGGCTTTTACAAAGATAGGAAATTTCAATTAATGATCTGACAGTTATATTTGTTTAAATTGCTAAAAAAGTGCTATGACCAAATTTGAAGATAATCGGATATAGTTTGCCTTGCAATGCAACAAATGTCTACAAAATGATCGAAAACCTAAGGCATTTACGAAGATAGGAACCTTCAATTAATGATCCAACCTTTAAATTGCTAACAAAAGTGTTATGACCAGGTTTGTATATAATCAGATATATTTTGGCATGCAATCCATCGAATGTCTACAAAAAGACCAAAAACCTAAGGCATTTACAAATATAAGCACTTTCAATTAATGATCCGACCGTTAGACTTATTTAAATTGCTAAAAAAAGTGTTAAGACCAAGTTTTAATACAATCGGATATATTTTGGCATGCAATCCACCGAATGTCTGCAAAAAGACCGAAAACCTAAGGCATTTACAAAGATAGGCAAATTCAATTAATGATCCGACCGTTAGCTTTATTTTAATTTCTATAAAAAGTGTTACGACCAAGTTTGAATATAATCGGATATATTTTGGCATTCAATCCACCAAATTTCAACAAAAAGACCGAAAACCTAATGCATTTACAAAGATATGAACTTTGAATTAATGATCCGACCGATAGATTTGTTTAAATTGCTTATGAAAGTGTTATGACCAAATTTGAAGATAATCAGATATATTTTGGCATGAAATCCTACAAATATCAACAAAAATAAAGAAAACCTGAGACATTTACAAAGATAGGCACTTTCAATTAATGATACCACCGTTATATTAGTTTAAATTTCTAAGAAAAGTGTTATGAACAAATTTGATAATAATCGAATATATTTTGGCATGCAATCCAACAAATATCAACAAAAATACCAAAAAACCAAAGGCATTTACAAAGATAGTAACTTTTAATTAACGATCCGACTATTCTATTTGTTTAAATTGCTAAGAAAAGTGCTATGATCAAATTTGAAGATAATCAGATATATTTTGGCATGCAATGCAACAAATGTCAACAAAATAACCGAAAACCTAAGGCATTTACAATGATAGGAATTTTGAATTAATAATACGACCGTTAGATTCTTTTAAATTGTTAATAAAAGTGTTATGACCAAATATGAAGATAATCAGATATATTTTGGCATGCAAACCATAAAATATCAACAAAAATACCGAAAACCTAAGGCATTTACATAGATCGGCACTTTCAATTATTGATCCGACCGTTAGATTTATTTTAATTTCTACGGAAAGTGTAACGACCAAGTTTGAATATAATCGGATATATTTTGGCAAGCAATCCACCTAATGTCTACAAAAAGTCCGAAAACGTAAGGCATTTACAAAGATAGGAACTTTCAATTAATGATCCGACCATTAGATTTGTTTAAATTGCTAAGAAAAGTGCTATGATCGAGTATTAATATAATCAGATATATTTTGGCAAGCAATCCCGTAAATATCAACAAAAATACCGAAAACCTAAGGAATTTACAAAGATAGGCACCTTCAATTAATGATCCGACCGTTAGACTTATTTAAATTGCTTTAAAAAGTGTTATTATCAAGTTTGAATTTATTCGGGCATATTTTGGCATGCAATCCACCGAATGTCTGCAAAAAGACCGAAAACCTAATGCATTTACAAAGATAGGCACTTTCAATTAATGATCCGACCGTTAGATTTGTTTAAATTGCTAATAAAAGTGTGATGACCCAATTTGAAGATAATCTGATATTTTTTGGCATTGCAATCCAACAAATATCAATAAAAATACCGAAACCGAACGCATATACAAAGATAGGCACTTTAAATTAATGATCCGACCGTTAGATTTGTTTAAATTTCTAAGAAAAGTGTTATGCCCATGTTTGAATATAATCGGATATATTTTGGCACGCAATCCACTAAATGTCTACAAAAATACCGAAAACCAAAGGCATTTACAAAGATAAGAAGTTTCAATTAATGATCTGACCATTATATTTGTTTAATTGCTAATAAAAGTGTTATGACCAAATTTGAAGATAATCGAATATATTTTAGCATGAAATCCAACAAATATCAACAAAAATACCGAAATCTAATCCATTTACAAATACAAGCACTTTAAATTTGTGATCCGACCGTTAGATTTGTTTAAATTCCTAACAAAAGTGTTATAACCAAATTTGAAGATAATCGGATATATTCTGGCATGCAATCCAACAAATATTAACAAAAATACCGAAACCTAAGGCATTTACAAAGATAGAAACTTTCAATTAATGATCCGACCGTTGTATTTGTTTAAATTGCTAAGAAAAGTGCTATGACAAAATTTGAAGATAATCGGATATATTTTGGCATGCAATGCAACAAATGTCTACAACATGACCGAATACCTAAGACATTTACAAAGATAGGAACTTTGAATTAATGATCCGACCGTTAGATTTGTTTAAATTGCTTATAAAAGTGTTATGACCAAATTTGAAGATAATCAGATATATTTTGGCATGCAATCCAACAAATATCAACAAAAATATCGAAAACCTAAGGCTTTTACAAAGATAGGCACTTTCAATTAATGATCCGACCGTTAGATTTATTTTAATTTCTATGAAAAGTGTTACGACCATGTTTGAATATAATCGGATATATTTTGGCATGCAATCCACCAAATGTCTACAAAAAGACCGAAACCTAAGACATTTCAAAGGATAGAAACTTTCAATTAATGATCCGACCATTAGATTTCTTTAAATTTCTAAGCAAAGTGTTATGCCCTAGTTTGAATATAATCGGATATATTTTGGCCTGCTAATCCACCAAATGTCTACAAAAATACCGAAAACCTAGGGCATTTACAAAGATAGGCACTTTCAATTAATGATCCGACCGTTAGACATATTTAAATTGCTAAGAAAAGTGTTATGACCAAGCTGGTATATAATTGGATATATTTTGGCATACAATCCACAGAATAGCAACAAAAAGACCGAAAACCTAAGGCATTTACAAAGATAAGCACTTTCAATTGATGATCTTACCGTTAGATTTATTTAAATTGCTATGAAAAGTGTGACGACCATGTTTGAATATAATCGAATTTATTTTGGCATGCAATCCACCAAATGTCTACAAAAAGACCGAAAACCTTAGGAATTTTCAAAGATAAGAACTTTCAATTAATGATCCGACCGTTAGATTTGTTTAAATTGCTAGGAAAAGTGTTATGACCACGTTTTAATACAATCGGATATATTTTGGCATGCATTCCAACAATTGTCTACAAAAAGAATGAAAACCTGAGGTATTTACAAGGATAGGCACTTTCAATTAATGATCCGACCATTACATTTGTTTAAGTTGCTATGAAAAGTGTCATGACCAAGTTTGAATATGATCAGATATCTTTTGTATGCATTCGAACAAATGTCTGCAAGAAGACCGAAAATACAAGGCATTTACAACGATAGGCACTTTCAATTAATGATCCGACCGTTAGATCGGTTTAAATTGCTGGGAAAAGTGTTATGACAAAATTTGAAGATAATCAGATATATTTTGGCATGTATTCCAACAAATATCAACAAAAATACCGAAAACCTAAGGTACATACAAGGATCGGCACTTTCAATTAATGATCTGATCGTTAGATTTGTTTAAATTTCTATGAAAAGTGTAATGACCAATTTTGAAGATAATTAGATATATTTTGGCATGCAATCTAACAAATATCAACAAAAATACCGAAAACCTAAGGCATTTAAAAATATAGAAACTTTCAATTAATGATCCGACTGTTAGACATATTTAAATTGGTATGAAAAGTGTTATGACCAAGCTTGTATATAATCGGAAATATTTTGGCATGCAATCCACCGAATGTCTACAAAAAGACCGAAAACCTAAGGCATTTTCAAATATAAGCACTTTCAATTAAAGATCCGACCGTTAGATTTATTTAAATTGCTATGAAAAGTGTTACGAACAAATTAGAATATAATTGGATATATTTTGGCATTCAATCCACGAAATGTCTACAAAAAAAACTAAAAACCTAAGGCATTTACAAATAGAGGAACTTTAAATTAATGATCCGACCATTAGATTTGTTTAAACTCCTAAGAAAAGTGTTCTAACAAAGTTTTAATATAATCGGATATATTTTGGTGTGCAATCCAACAATTGTATACAAAAAGATTGAAAACCTGAGACATTTAAAAAGATAGGAACTTTCAATTAATGATCCGACCGTTAGATTTGTTTAAATTGCTCTGAAAAGTGTTATGACCCAGTTTGAATATAATCGGATATTTTTTGGCATGCAATCAAACAAATGTCTAAAAAAAGACCGAAAACCTAAGGCATTTTCAAAGATAGTCACTTTCAATTAATGATCCGACCGTTAGACATATTTACATTGCTAAGAATAGTGTTATGACCAAGTTTGAATAAAATCAGGTATATTTTGGCATGCAATCCACCGAACGTCTACAAAAGACCGAAAACCTAAGACATTTACAAAGATAAGAACTTTCAATTAATGATCGACCGTTAGATTTGTTTAAATTCCTAATAAAAGTGTTATAACCAAATTTGAAGATAATCGGATATATTTTGGTATGCAATCCAATAAATATACACAAAAAGACCGAAAACATAAGGCATTTACAAAGATAGGCACTTTCAATTAATGATCTGACCATTAGATTTGTTTAAATTATTAGGAAAAGTGTTATGACCATGTTTTAATATAATCGGATATATTTTGGAATGCAAACCAACAATTGTCTACAAAAAGACTGATAACCTGAGTTATTTACAAAGATAGGAACATTCAATTAATGATCCGACCGTTAGATTTGTTTAATTTACTTCAAAAAGTCTTAGTAACCAGTTCGAATTTAATCGGATATATTTCAGCATGCAATCCAACAAATATCAACAAAAATACCGAAAAGCTAAGACATTTACAAGGATTGGCACTTTCAATTAATGATCCGGCCGTTAGATTTATTTAAATTGCTATGAGAAGTGTCATGAGCAAGTTTGAATATGATCAGATGTATTTTGGTAAGAAATCGACCAAATGTCTACTAAAAGACAAAAAATATAAGGCATTTACAACGATAGGCACTTTCAATTGTTGATCCGACCGTTAGATTTTTTTAAATTGCTAGGAAAAGTGTTATGACCAAATTTGAATATAATCAGATAAATTTTGCCATGTATTCCAACAAATATCAACAAAAATACCAAAAACCTAAGGCAATTACAATGATCGGCACTTTCAATTAATGATCTGACCGTTAGATTTGTTTAAATTTCTAAGAAAAGTGTATTGACCAAAGTTGAAGATAATCAGATATATTTTGGCATGCAATCCAACAAATATCAACAAAAATACCGAAAACCTAAGGCATTTACAAATATAGAAACTTTCAATTAATGATCCGACCGTTAGACATATTTAAATTGGTATGAAAAGTGTTATGACCAAGTTTGTATATAATCGGAAATATTTTGGCTTGCAATCCACCGAATGTCTACAAAAAGACCGAAAACCTAAGGCATTTACAAATATAAGCACTTTCAATTAAAGATCCGACCGTTACACTTGTTTAAATTGCTAGAAAATGTGTTATGACCAAATTTGAAAATAATCGGATATATTTTGGCATGCAATGCAACAAATGTCTACATAATGGCTGAAAACCTAAGGCATTTACAATGATTGGAACTTTCAATTAATTATCCGACCGTCTGATTTGTTTAAATTGCTTATAAAAGTGGTATGACCGAATTAGAAGATAATCAGATATATTTTGGCATGCAATCCAACAAGTATCAACAAAAATACGGAAAACCTAAGGAATTTACAAAGATAGACACTTTCAATTAATGATCCGACCGTTAGACATATTTAAATTGCTAAGAAAAGTGTTATGACCAAGTTTGAATATAATCGCGTATATTTTGGCAAGCAATCCACCGAATATCTACAAAAAGACCGAAAACCTAAGGCATTTACAAAGATAAGCACTTTCAATTAATGATCCGACCGTTATATTTGTTTAAATTTCTAATAAAAGTGTTATTACCAAATTTGAAGATAATCGGATATATTTTGGCATGCAATCCAACAAATATCTACAAAAAGACCGAAAACCTAAGGCATTTACCAAGATAGAAACTTTCAATTAATGATCAGACCATTAGATTTGTTTAAATTGCTAGGAAAATTGTTATGCCCATGTTTTATTATAATCGGATATATTTTGGCATGCAATCCAACAATTGTCTACAAAAAGACTTAAAACCTGAGGCATTTACAAAGATAGGAACATTCAATTAATGATCCGACCGTTAGATTTGTTTAATTTACTACAAAAAGTCTTAGGAACCAGTTTGAAGTTAATGCTCCAACCATTAGATTTATTTTAATTTCTACGAAAAGTGTTACGACAAAGTTTGAATATAATCTAATATTTTGGCACGCAATCCACCAAATATCTACCAAAAGACCGAATACCTAAGGCATTTACAAAGATAGGAACAATCAATTAATGATCCGACCATTATATTTGTTTAAATTGCAAAGAATTGTGTTATGTCTGAGTTTTAATATAATCGGATTTTTTTTTGCATGCAATCCAACAAATATCAACAAAAATACCGAACGCCTAAGGAATTTTCAAAGATAGGCACTTTCAATTAATGATCCGACCGTTAGACTTACTTAAATTGCTAAAAAAAGTGTTGTGACCAATTTTGAAGATAATCGGATATATTTTGGCATGCAATCCACCGAATGTCTACAAAAAGACCGAAACCTAAGGCATTTAAAAAGATAGGTACTTTCAATTAATGATCCGACCGTTAGACATATTTAAATTGCTAAGAGAAGTTTTATGACCATGTTGGTATATAATCGGACATATTTCGGCATGCAATCCACCGAATATCTTGAAAAAGACCGAAAACTTAAGGCATTTACAAAGATAGACACTTTCAATTAATGATCCGACTGTTCGAATTGTTGTAATTTCCATGAAAAGTGTTACGACCATATTTGAATATAATCGGATATATTTTTGCATGCAATCCACCAAATGTCTACAAAAAGATCCAAAATCTAAGACATTTCCAACGATATGCACTTTCAATTAATGATCCGAACATTCTATTTGTTTAAATTGCTAGGAAAAGTGCTATGACCAATTTTGAAGATAATCGGATATATTTTGGCATGCAATGCAACAAATGTCTACAAAATGACCGAAAACCTAAGGCATTTACAATGATAAGAACTTTCAATTAATGATCCGACCGTCTGATTTGTTTAAATTGTTTATAAAAGTGTTATGACCAAATTTGAAGAAAATTAGATATATTTTGGCTTGCAATCCAATAAATATCAACAAAAATACCGAAAACCTAAGGCATTTACAAAGATAGACACTTTTAATTAATGATCCGACCGTTAGAAATATTTAAATTGCTAAGAAAAGTGTTATGACCAGGTTTGTATATAATCGGATATATTTTGGCATGCAATCCACCGAATGTCTACAAAAAGACCGAAAACCTATGACATTTACAAAGCTAAGCACTTTCAATTAATGATCCGACCGTTAGAGTTATTCAAAACCTAAGGCATTTTGAAAGATAGGAACTTTCAATTAAAGATCCGACCATTAGATTTTTTTAAATTGCTAGGAAAAGTGCTATGACCAAATTTGAAGATAATCGGATATATTTTGGCATGCAATGCAACAAATATCTACAAAATGACCGAAAACCTAAGACATTTACAATGATAGGAACTTTGAATTAATGATCCACCCGTCTGATTTGCTTAAATTGTTTATAAAAGTGTTATGACCAAATTTGAAGATAATCAGATATATTTTGGAATGCAATCCAGCACATATCAACAAAAATACCGAAAACCTAAGTCATTTACAAAGATAGGCACTTTCAATTAATGATCTGACCATTAGATTTGTTTAAATTATTAGGAAAAGTGTTATGACCATGTTTTAATATAATCGGATATATTTTGGAATGCAAACCAACAATTGCCTACAAAAAGACTGAAAACCTGAGGCATTTACAAAGATAGGAACATTCAATTAATGATCCGACCGTTAGATTTGTTTAATTTACTACAAAAAGTCTTAGTAACCAGTTCGAATTTAATCGGATATATTTCGGCATGCAATCCAACAAATATCAACAAAAATACCGAAAAGCTAATGCATTTACAAGGATTGGCACTTTCAATTAATGATCCGGCCGTTAGATTTATTTAAATTGCTATGAAAAGTGTCATGAGCAAGTTTGAATATGATCAGATGTATTTTGGTAAGCAATCGACCAAATGTCTACTAAAAGACCGAAAACATAAGGTATTTACAACGATAGGCACTTTTAATTGTTGATCCGACCGTTAGATATTTTTAAATTGCTAGGAAAAGTGTTATGACCAAATTTGAATATAATCAGATAAATTTTGCCATGTATTCCAACAAATATCAACAAAAATATAAAAAACCTAAGGCAATTACAACGATCAACACTTTCAATTAATGATCTGACCGTTAGATTTGTTTAAATTTCTAAGAAAAGTGTAATGACCAAAGTAGAAGATAATCAGATATATTTTGGCATGCAATCCAACAAATATCAACAAAAATACCGAAAACCTAAGGCATTTACAAAGATAAACACTTTTAATTAATGATCCGACCGTTAGACATATTTAAATTGCTAAGAAAAGTGTTATGACCAGGTTTGTATATAAACGGATATATTTTGGCATGCAATCCACCGAATGTCTACAAAAAGACCGAAAACCTATGACATTTACAATGTTAAGCACTTTCAATTAATGATCCGACCGTTAGAGTTATTTGAATTTCTTATAAAAGTGCTATGACCTAATTTGAAGATAATCAGATATATTTTGTCATGCAACCAACAAATATCAACAAAAATACCAAAAACCTAAGGCATTTACAATGATCGGCACTTTCAATTAATGATCAGACCGTTAGATTTGTTTAAATTTCTATGAAAAGTTTAATGACCAAAGTTGAAGATAATCAGATATATTTTGGCATGCAATCAAACAAATATCAACAAAAATACAGAAAACCTGAGGCATTTACAAAGATAGGCACATTCAATTAATGATCCGACCGTTCCATTTGTTTAAATTGCTAGGAAAAGTGCTATGACCAAATTTGAAGATAATCGGATATATTTTGGCATGCAATGCAACAAATGCCTACAAAATGACCGAAAACCTAAGACATTTACAATGATAGGAACTTTGAATTAATGATCCACCCGTCTGATTTGTTTAAATTATTTATAAAAGTGTTATGACCAAATTTGAAGATAATCAGATATATTTTGGAATGCAATCCAGCACATATCAACAAAAATACCGAAAACCTAAGTCATTTACAAAGATAGGCACTTTCAATTAATGATCTGACCATTAGATTTGTTTAAATTATTAGGAAAAATGTTATGACCATGTTTTAATATAATCGGATATATTTTGGAATGCAAACCAACAATTGCCAACAAAAAGACTGAAAACCTGAGGCATTTACAAAGATAGGAACATTCAATTAATGATCCGACCGTTACATTTGTTTAATTTACTACAAAAAGTCTTAGTAACCAGTTCGAATTTAATCGGATATATTTCGGCAAGCAATCCAACAAATATCAACAAAAATACCGAAAAGCTAAGGCATTTACAAGGATCGGCACTTTCAATTAATGATCCAGCCGTTAGATTTATTTAAATTTCTATGAAAAGTGTCATGAGGAAGTTTGAATATGATCAGATGTATTTTGGTAAGCAATCGACCAAATGTCTACTAAAAGACCGAAAACATAAGGCATTTACAACGATAGGCACTTTTAATTGTTGATCCGACCGTTAGATATTTTTAAATTGCTAGGAAAAGTGTTATGACCAAATTTGAATATAATCAGATAAATTTTGCCATGTATTCCAACAAATATCAACAAAAATATAAAAAACCTAAGGCAATTACAACGATCAGCACTTTCAATTAATGATCTGACCGTTAGATTTGTTTAAATTTCTAAGAAAAGTGTAATGACCAAAGTAGAAGATAATCAGATATATTTTGGCATGCAATCCAACAAATATCAACAAAAATACCGAAAACCTGAGGCATTTACAAAGATAGGCACTTTCAATTAATGATCCGACCGTTACACTTGTTTAAATTGCTAGAAAATGTGTTATGACCAAATTTGAAAATAATCGGTTATATTTTGGCATGCAATGCAACAAATGTCTACATAATAGCTGAAAACCTAAGGCATTTACAATGATTGGAACTTTCAATTAATTATCCGACCGTCTGATTTGTTTAAATTGCTTATAAAAGTGGTATGACCAAATTAGAAGATAATCAGATATATTTTGGCATGCAATCCAACAAGTATCAACAAAAATACCGAAAACCTAAGGAATTTACAAAGATAGGCACTTTCAATTAATGATCCGACCGTTAGACATATTTAAATTGCTAAGAAAAGTGTTATGACCAAGTTTGAATATAATCGCGTATATTTTGGCAAGCAATCCACCGAATATCTACAAAAAGACCGAAAACCTAAAGCATTTACAAAGATAAGCACTTTCAATTAATGATCCGACCGTTATATTTGTTTAAATTCCTAATAAAAGTGTTATTACCAAATTTGAAGATAATCGGATATATTTTGGCATGCAATCCAACAAATATCTACAAAAAGACCGAAAACCTAAGGGATTTACCAAGATAGGAACTTTCAATTAATGATCCGACCATTAGATTTGTTTAAATTGCTAGGAAAATTGTTATGCCCATGTTTTATTATAATCGGATATATTTTGGCATGCAATCCAACAATTGTCTTCAAAAAGACTTAAAACCTGAGGCATTTACAAAGATAGGAACATTCAATTAATGATCCGACCGTTAGATTTGTTTAATTTACTACAAAAAGTTTTAGGAACCAGTTTGAAGTTAATGCTCCGACCATTAGATTTATTTTAATTTCTACGAAAAGTGTTACGACAAAGTTTGAATATAATCTGACATTTTGGCCCGCAATCCACCAAATGTCTACAAAAAGACCGAATACCTAAGGCATTTACAAAGACCGGAACAATCAATTAACGATCCGACTATTATATTTGTTTAAATTGCAAAGAAATGTGTTATGTCCGAGTTTTAATATAATCGGATTTTTTTATTTTTGCATGCAATCCAACAAATATCAACAAAAATACCGAACACCTAAAGCATTTTCAAAGATAGGCACTTTCAATTAATGATCCGACCGTTAGACTTACTTAAATTGCTAAAAAAAAGTGTTGTGACCAATTTTGAAGATAATCAGATATATTTTGGCATGCAATTCAACCAATATCAACAAAAATACCGAAAACCTAAGGCATTTAAAAAGATAGGTACTTTCAATTAATGATCCGACCGTTAGACATATTTAAATTGCTAGGAGAAGTGTTATGACCATGTTGGTATATAATCGGATATATTTCGGCATGCAATCCACCGAATATCTGGAAAAAGACCGAAAACTTAAGGCATTTACAAAGATAGACACTTTCAATTAATGATCCGACTGTTCGAATTGTTGTAATTTCCATGAAAAGTGTTACGACCATATTTGAATATAATCGGATATATTTTGGCTTGCAATCCACCAAATGTCTACAAAAAGATCCAAAATCTAAGACATTTCCAACGATATGCACTTTCAATTAATGATCCGAATATTCTATTTGTTTAAATTGCTAGGAAAAGTGCTATGACCAATTTTGAAGATAATCGGATATATTTTGGCATGCAATGCAACAAATATCTACAAAATGACCAAAAACCTAAGGCATTTACAATGATAAGAACTTTCAATTAATGATCCGACCGTCTGATTTGTTTAAATTGTTTATAAAAGTGTTATGACCAAATTTGAAGAAAATCAGATATATTTTGGCTTGCAATCCAACAAATATCAACAAAAATACCGAAAACCTAAGGCATTTACAAAGATAGACACTTTTAATTAATGATCCGACCGTTAGACATATTTAAATTGTTAAGAAAGGTGTTATGACCAGGTTTGTATATAATCGGATATATTTTGGCATGCAATCCACCGAATGTCTACAAAAAGACCGAAAACCTATGACATTTACAAAGTTAAGCACTTTCAATTAATGATCCGACCGTTAGAGTTATTTAAATTTCTTATAAAAGTGCTATGACCAAATTTGAAGATAATCAGATATATTTTGGCATGCAACCAACAAATATCAACAAAAATACCAAAAACCTAAGGCATTTACAATGATCGGCACTTTCAATTAATGATCAGACCGTTAGATTTGTTTAAATTTCTATGAAAAGTGTAATGACCAAAGTTGAAGATAATCAAATATATTTTGGCATGCAATCCAACAAATATCAACAAAAATACCGAAAACCTGAGGCATTTACAAAGATAGGCACATTCAATTAATGATCCGACCGTTCCATTTGTTTAAATCGCTAGGAAAAGTGCTACGACCAAATTTGAAGATAATCGGATATATTTTGGCATGCAATGCAACAAATGTCTACAAAATGACCGAAAACCTAAGATATTTACAATGATCGGCACTTTCAATTAATGATCAGACCGTTAGATTTGTTTAAATTTCTATGAAAAGTGTTATGACCAAATTTGAAGATAATCAGATATATTTTGGAATGCAATCCAGCACATATCAACAAAAATACCGAAAACCTAAGTCATTTACAAAGATAGGCACTTTCAATTAATGATCTGACCATTAGATTTGTTTAAATTATTAGGAAAAGTGTTATGACCATGTTTAAATATAATCGGATATATTTTGGAATGCAAACCAACAATTGCCTGCAAAAAGATTGAAAACCTGAAGCATTTACAAAGATAGGAACATTCAATTAATGATCCGACCGTTAGATTTGTTTAATTTACTACAAAAAGTCTTAGTAACCAGTTCGAATTTAATCGGATATATTCGGCATGCAATCCAACAAATATCAACAAAAATACCGAAAAGCTAAGGCATTTACAAGGATTGGCACTTTCAATTAATGATCCGGCCGTTAGATTTAGTTAAATTGCTATGAAAATTGTCATGAGCAAGTTTGAATATGATCAGATGTATTTTGGTAAGCAATCGACCAAATGTATACTAAAAGACCGAAAACATAAGGCATTTACAACGATAGGCACTTTTAATTGTTGATCCGACCGTTAGATTTTTTTAAATTGCTAGGAAAAGTATTATGACCAAATTTGAATATAATCAGATAAATTTTGCCATGTATTCCAACAAATATCAACAAAAATACAAAAAACCTAAGGCAATTACAACGATCAGCACTTTCAATTAATGATCTGACCGTTAGATTTGTTTAAATTTCTAAGAAAAGTGTAATGACCAAAGTTGAAGATAATCAGATATATTTTGGCATGCAATCCAACAAATATCAACAAAAATACCGAAAACCTGAGGCATTTACAAAGATAGGCACTTTCAAGTAATGATCCGACCGTTACACTTGTTTAAATTGCTAGAAAATGTGTTATGACCAAATTTGAAAATAATCGGATATATTTTGGCATGCAATGCAACAAATGTCTACATAATGGCTGAAAACCTAAGGCATTTACAATGATTTGAACTTTCAATTAATTATCCGACCGTTTGATTTGTTTAAATTGCTTATAAAAGTGGTATGACCAAATTAGAAGATAATCAGATATATTTTGGCAAGCAATCCAACAAATATCAACAAAAATACCGAAAACATAAGAAATTTACAAAGATAGGCACTTTCAATTAATGATCCGACCGTTAGACATATTTAAATTGCTAAGAAAAGTGTTATGACCAAATTTGAATATAATCGCGTATATTTTGGCAAGCAATCCACCGAATGTCTACAAAAAGACCGAAAACCTAAGGTATTTACAAAGATAAGCACTTTCAATTAATGATCCGACCGTTATATTTGTTTAAATTC